>BQNB010053606.1:11504-32933 GCA_026074375.1 Tanacetum coccineum
TCAATGGATATACGACATTTAGTACTATCACACAATAACAAATCACGTAATAGAACTCAATAACATTGGGTGCATCTTCCCAAAGGTATACTGGCGCCCTACCCAGATGAAATGGGTTTCTCTTCCCGAGATAGTTTACTTCCACAATTTAGGTACACAATCACACGTATAGTAATATAAACGCGCATAATATCCAAGTAAGAAAATAATGTAACAAAAAATATTTAAAATATCATTTGAGTATCATTTTCCCCATAGGAAAACACAAGTAAAAAGAGGAGTTACGAGGACTCACCTTAAGCAAAACGGTGAATCGGAATAAATCAAAAGTGAAGGATGAGCTTGAATGTCCTAAACGCGACCTGTTTGGAATATAGTGCGCTTTAAGTGCAAGCCAACGATAGCGAAAAGCTGCATATGCAATTCTTATAAAGTTCTCATCACCCGAACATGTTTGCGTTTAGTATGTAAGTCAAAATGCGATCTCGTAAAAGTTACACAGTTTTTATTAAGTTTTGACGCTAAAGCAAAAGTAACTATTTTATCAATCTCTAGAAAATCCCGCACATTATCCATTTTCTAAATTTTTCCGCTTGATTTATATCTTGTCTAAAACACATTAAGTATCCTAGCAAAGTCTAGTTACCAATTTTTATTTATCATTATATTTATTACTATTATTTTTAAGTCACCAAATTTAATAAATCCTATCTCGCTTACTTAATAATATTTTTGAAAAGTTTCTGACGCACATAAAAAATATATAAGTGATACTATAATATTTGTTAAGGATTTTATATCTCGTTCGGACTCGAAAACGCCTAAAAACCTCATTTTAAGTTTCAAACAGCTCATTATTATTAGTTAAATTTGTGCAGAAAGTTTATAAGATTTCTAGATTTTATTCCGTCTTTACCAGGGCGTAAATTCTTCGTTATGAGGATTCACATAAGGGTCAAAAGCTAAGTTTCAAGGAAAAATCACGCTCTACAAGTTTTCTTTTATAAATTTCACCTGACTCGGACCCGAACTGGGTCAAAAACATGAAAACATAAATTGGATAGATTGCGTCAAAAACAGTTTTTGGCTGGAAAAGTTACTAGTTTTTATCCGAACTTCATTTGGTCGTAACTCATTCGTTTTAAGTCTGTTTTAGCGATTTTTATATCCACGCGTTCGTATTTAAGTATACTAACATATTTTCAACGTTTCGACTATTCAAAATAAATTTAATCACTCGTTTTACCCCACAACATTTTCGGACAACAAGTATTTTATACCAAAACTACTCTATATATTTAGCCGCAAACATCACAACTTCATTTCTAGCCTAAATCCCTTTCACCGATTTATACCAACACTCAAACAACTTCAAGACTACCTATCCCTTCCATCGATTGTTACACTAATTCTAAGGACTACTTTTAACACATAAAATCATATTTTAACCTAAAAGTAAAATAATATTAAGAATAAGTTCAAAAACATAAACAAGTTGAACAACCCTTTTTATTTTGCTAGTTTCTTTATAAAAATCCTTTACGCAAACATAGGTGATGATTTTTGAAAAGATTCGAGATGTATGCTTAGATGCTATACAAAATATGCAGGGAAAAGAAAAGATGAAGTTTTCTTACAAGAATAAAGAAGAAAGATGTATAATAACCCGAAACGATCTTGTATCTAACCCGAATATAACCACAAATGAACCACTAGCATCAAAGTAACCCAAGATTTGAGATCAAGAAAAACAAACACCAAATGTTGGTGTTTGTGTGTGTGTAGTCAAACAAAGAAAAAGAGAATTTAGGAAGAGAATTTTGATTGTGTGTGTTTTAGTGTGTGTAAGAAATGGATGAATGAATGAATGTTGTTTACACATTCAATGTATACATACAAAAAGAAAATAGGATCCTAGGATGAGTGTAGGGTTCAAGTTGGTTGGGAGATACAAGTGAGAAGTAGGTGGGATGCTTTAGGTTTAAAGGGAGACAACTAACAAAAAAAATGTGATGGTGTGTGTGTGTGTTAAGGTGCGGACGAACCACAAAGAGGAGGGGGACCAAAATATTTTCAAATTTAAAATTTTTAGTTAACATAAGTATCTAGATATTTTTGTAATTTGGGGTAAACACATGCATACATGCAAAAATGTAATATGCACTAGAAGTATTTTATGTAACTCGTAAAAAAATTAAATTAAAACACGCGACATATAAAAATATGTCCGTAAAGACGTAACACGTTAGTCACAAGTAAACTACATTTATTCAAATGTCGGAACGCATCCGGAGATGTTTTTACTAAAACACAGTAATTTAACGGTTTCACGTAGAATCAGATACTCACGAAACAAATAAATACTCAAGTAATTAGATAATCTTAAATCTGAATACGATAGTTGCTACACCTGAACCGGTAACTGTACTCGGTACCAGGAAATCGGTACCTATACGATTTTTCCCGATTTTGTTAAACCAAAATAATTATAGATTACTTCCTAGTAACTTTATGTGACAACAACAAAAAACATGACAAAACGTGCAATTTCGAGTGATTTCGAACCACAACGTGTAGGAAAACCTAACCAATAATTAAATAAACATATCACCAAGATAGTCGTAACTTACAAACGTTCCTAAGCTTATAATTTTCAACCAAATTCATATGAAATCGTTCAAAATAACTTAACTAAACCATTTTCAACCAAAAAAATAATCTTGTATAACTCCCTTCTATTTTTCTTTTGCGTTTTGCTTAGCAATCCCATCTTCTATATCTGTATATGCAGCAAAAAAACACACGCAAAATCATAACTTAACATATACTAGAAATGAGTTTGTGTTTAAAATTATAGCTATTGTACAAATGGATTTTCTAAAATAAAGTTTTATAATATATATGTTTTAAATATGCAAGCAACATGACATGCTTAAATTATGTCGAGAAAGCTACTGTATAAATGTAGCTAATCTACAAACGATTTCATACGGTACTATTGTGGTTGTCGTAAGGGACTTCTACAAGAAGTTTTACAATACCTAATCGTTGTAGTGTAGTATAGGCAAGACTCGAGGGTTGTTATCGTTCTCTAGGGGAATAGGTTGGGAAGGCTTGATCATGGTCTAACAAAATTCTAAGGGTTGAGAGAAGATTATTTTTGTGTTTTTATGTTTATAAGAAAGCATGTAAAATCATATATTTGAGAGGTTGGTTAGTTTTAGCTATTAAACTAAATAATAAACTAAGCTACTAGTGATAACAATATAATAAAAGATTGTGTTTATTTAATCATGTATTACTCCCTAGATTGCTTCTCCTAGTGTTGTTGCTTTGTCACACTTGTGATGATCTATGTAATTATTTCCTAAGTCATGAACGAATTACACGAACCCGCCGTCTATTTAATATTCCGTTAAGGCAACGCACAAGTAAGGTAGTATGAGCTATTACAAGGCCCCTAAGGGTATATTAAATTCATGTGAAATATATTAAAAGTGGATCAACCACATAAAGGGCAAGGTAGTATGAAGACTGTTACCCGATGGTATCCTTTCTACACAATCATATTTTCCTAGACTATAACAACGTTACAGGACAAAAAAGCCTGGTTTTCTAAGAGCTAACATGATATTCATCACAAGAAGCAACGTCCATAAGATCTACATCCTAGGTTTCCTAATCATAATAAACACAATAGATGGTTTAGCCAAGTAGCTTAAAGATAAAGTTTAGAACAGGATAAGGATCACACAACAATACAGATTGATATGATTAGATAGTCTTCCTTGATAAAAACAGATTGAAGAAGTTACTAGGGCTTTAGGCCCTAATAATGTCCATAACAGCTGCTAACCGAACTAGGGTTCGTCCTTTCTTTTACTTTAAAGTTGCAATTAAACCCTTAAAACGGATTTGTATATATACGGAAAATCGTGATGTGAGGTCGCGTTTTAATCGTGACGTCGTCATGAGTAGAATATTCTAGATAATGGGTTGGGTCGTGCATTCTGATGCCGTCTTGAGATCTTTTGACGCCGTCTTGAGATGAGTTGTGACGGCGTCACGTGTAATCTATGACGCCGTCTCCAGCTTCTGAGTAGAAATTCTTGAGAGATGTTGGTGTAGGTCCGTAGTCTTGTTTGTTTCTTCTCCAAATGAGCCCAAGTCATGTGTACTTCCTCCAAATGTCTTCCAAATGCTGAATACCTGAAAAGGAACGATTAAGTACCTATTTTAGGCCACTAACATGCACGATTTGGTTATAGGTTAAGACCCCGAAAAAGTGTATAAAATGGACACCTCATCAAATCCCCCTACAATTGGATTTGCTTGCCTCCTCAAGCAAATTTGCTTTGCTACCCATCGAACACTAGCAATATGAGAGTCATTTTACAAAATATTAAAAGTATTTTAACACAACCTTCATAGACCTCATAATTAAAAGCACAGAAGTATATTACCGCACCTCACTACGTGTTTGGGTTCTTCTTTCACTGGGTGTATAATAAATTATAACCTAAAGGGGGAAAACGAAAAATCAACACTCATTACCTGTCATAGCATATAAAATTACATCATAGGCTTTGGTAAAAGTGAGATCAAACTCCAGCTAAGCGCAAGCACTTATTCATTACTATCTTCGAAGAGGTCTTTTTAAAGGGTAATTGTGTGGGGGAGTAGATGTTAAGCTCCCCAAATTATAATAAAAACGAAAACGGATGAGATACATTTGGGTGGATTGGTCGTGAATTTGGAGTGGAGGGTTAGATAATTATTTATACGAATACACTTTGGTTTGGTTGCTAAGCCAAGACTTGGACAAAGATATACAAACTTTACACAACTCTACATCAATCTCTTTCTTCTCTTTCTATTTTTTTTTAATAACTTATACATGATAACTTGGGTTATAACACGTACCTACACTTAAGCTTGTTTAACATACTGATTTTACGAATCTAAACTAGTGGACCCGATTTGAGGTGGATCAAAATAACATGGAGATCGTCTAACAAATATATAGGGTATTGACTTAACTTTGCTTCCCTATTCTTCCGCGAAAATAAATAACTACCATGAAATTCCCTAATCGTCCCAAAACAGTATTTTACAAGGATAAGGATTAGCAATCGGTGTACTCAACTAATTACTTGGTTAAAATAATAATGTACTTAAAAATGTGTACATAACAGGTGGGCCTAGTCGATTTGGGTGTAACGATTGGTTTTAAGGGTGACAATGCTCTTCATTAATAATCTGGAATCCACCAGAAATACGAGAACCATGGAAAAACGATAGGCTCGGAGGTGTTGTTAATTACTAGGGGTATCTGCACTAAAGTGAGGGTGCTTGCTAAGGGTATCTGTGGATAGTTACATGATCGGTGTGACCATCATAACAATTACAGGTTTAAAACATGGGTTAATCCTAATGCTTCTTATCTAGCAAATCCTAATACTTACTATGCGGTCTCGGGATACATCACAAAAACAAGTTCTATAGAATTTAATATACTACCGGTACACTCTCATAATTCTAAAGTAACAATTCAATGTTCAGAAAAGGCGACAAAACCACGCATACCATCCGTAACGACGAAATAGACACACATGATTGCTCACTCCTTAACTTGAACAAGCTAAAGGTATAATATCTAAGGGCGAACCTCACATTTTGGGGGTGAAATTTGAGGGTTTTTGTGCTAGTAATATAAATTCATATCCATGAGACGTTATTAATACTCGGTTTTTGTTCGTAGTGTCTAACAAAATTAAAATTTGGGTCAAAATTATCTATTATATGCTATGGTTTATATATTACCCATACATTTTAAGGACAAAACTAAATGGCAATGAAAGAATAGTTTTTAAGGCTTATTTTCCCCCTGCACTTAAGTTGAACATTGTCCCTATGGTCTATGAAATGTACCCGTAAAAACGAATAAATGGAAAGAAAACAGGAAAAAAACAACTAGTACTCCCCTGGTTTGCACAATAAATGGAGAAGAAACATTGCGTTAACTGGTTTTAAATCGTCATCCAAAAAATTGGCTAATGAAACTTCCTAAGAACTTCCAAGCTTCTTCTCATCAAATATAACATGTAATCAAAGACAAAGACAACTAACCAAGCATAAAATGTGCGATATACAAATATACAATATGAAATTAGGGTTTGACTCGATAAAACAGTAAAGATAGGATGAGAGAATTGTTCAAACTCATTGGTTTTTGCAGGTTTATAACAGAAGGTTATATATTAAATTTTAAATGTTTTATGCAAGTTTTATTTTCAACAATAATTAAAAACTTTGAGTTTTTGGACCTGGTCGTTTTTGACGCCGTCAAGGACTAGGTTGGGAGGTTTTGAATCCGGTCTAACAGAATTTAGGGGTTGAGAGAGATTATTTTTTTGTTTTGTATATTTTAAGAAAGTAGTTAAATCATATGTTGAGAGATGAGATATGGTTTGGTTTTTGCTATTAAATAATATTCACTAAGCTACTGGTGATAACAATATTCATATAAGATTGTGTTTATTTATCATGTATTACTCCCTTGATTGCCTTCTTCTCGTGTTGTTGCTTTGTCACACTTGTGATGATCTATGTAATTATTTAATAAGCACTTTTTAAAAAAGATACCCAAACACTACAAAGTCATTATTCGCGTTTCAAAACCGTGATAAGTAGATAATTTACTACAAAACGCAAATACAAACACCCCCTAAATGCATTTGAAATATATTAAGAGTGGATCAACCATATAAGAGGCAATGTAGTATGAAGACTGTTACCCGATGGTAACCTTTCTACACAATCATGTTTTCCTAGACATATCAACAGCGATACAGACAAAAGCTGGTTTTCTAAGACCTAACATGCATATTCATCACAAGAAGCAACACCACTAAGATCTACATCTTAGGTTTCATACAATCATAAATAAACATAATGGAAGGTTTAGCCAAGCATGTGGAAGATAAAGTAAGAACAGATAAGAATCACACAACAAGACATCTTGAATGATTAAGATAGTCTTACTTGATTAAAACATAAGTTAAAGGAAGTACAATAGGATTTTGAGGCCCTAAAATCGTCCCTAACAGCTGCTAAATGAACTAGGGTTCGTCTCTTTCTTTTACTCTAAAGTTACACACTTAGAACCCTAAAAACGGATTTGTATATATACGAAAATCGTTGTGACGGCGTCACATTTTAATCGTGACGACGTCATGAGTAGAATATTCTAGATAATGGGCTAAGTCGTGCATTTTGACGTCATTTTGAGATCTTGTGACGCCGACTTGGTATGAGTTGTGACGCTCGTAATCTGTGACGCCATCTACAGCTGCTGAGTAGAGATTCTTGAGAGATGTTGGTGTAGGTCCGTAGTCTTGTCCGTTTCTTTTCTAAATGAGCCCAAGTTACGTGTATTTCCTCCAAATGCCTTCCAAATGCTGAATACCTGAAAAAGAATGATTAAGTACCTATTTTGGGTATAAATGCATGATTTAAGAGGTTAAACGACCCCGAAAAAGTGTATAAAATGACACCTCATCAAATACCCCTACACTTGGGATTTGCTTATCCTCAAGCAAATTAAGATCGAATAGGGGGAATAAAAAGGTAGATTTCTACCTAGACAATAACAATATGAGGGTCATTTTTACCTACTCTTTAAAAGTATTTTACAACACAACCTTTTAGACCTTGTAATTAAAAGCACGAAAAGTATATACTAGCACCTCACATAAGTGTTTGGGATTCTCTCTTTCACTCGGGTGTATAATAAGTTATAACATAAGGGGGAAACAGAAAATTAACACTCATTATCTGTCATAGTATATAAATTACCATAGGCTTGGTAAATGATCAAACCTCCACCGCTAGGCGAAAGCGTTATTCATTACTATCTAAGAGGTCTTTTAAAGGGTTATAGGGTGTAGGTGTAAGAAAACATATAATGGAAATAGAAACGGATGGGATGCATTTGGGTGGTGACTTTGGGTGAATTTGGAGTGGAAGGGTTAGCTAATTATTTATACGAATACACGTTGGTTTGGTTGATAAGCCAAGACTCGGATGAAGATATACAAATTCTACACAACTCTACATAAATCTCTTTCTTTTTCTTTTCTATTTTTTTAATTAACATAATACATCATAATATGGGGTTTATAACACGTAGCCCTACACTGAGCTTTTACATGCTCGATATTTACAATCTAACTAATGACCCTATTTGAGGTGGATCAAAATAACATAGAGATCATCTAACAAATATATGGGGGTATTGACTTAACTTTTCTTCCCTATTCTTCCGTGAAATAAATACTACCATGAATCCCAATCGTCCCAAAACAGTATTTACAAAGATAAAGACTTAGCAACTATGTACTCAAATAATTAACTTGGGTTAAAACAATAATGTACTAAAAATAAGTACATACATGGTGGGCTAAGGCGATTTGGGTGTAATGATTGGTTTCAAGGTGACAATGCTCTTCATTAATAGTCTGGCTTAACTAAAAAATTACGAGAACCGTGAAAAAGGATAGGCTCGGAGGGTTGTACTAGGGGTATCCTGCACTAAAAATGAGTGCATGGCAAGGGTGTGGGATAGTTATATGATCGGTGTGACCATCATAACAATTACAGGTTTAAAACATGGATTAATCCTAATGCCTCTTATCAAGCAAATCCTAATACTTACTATGCGGTCTTAGAATGCATCACAAAAACAAGTTCAAAAATTTAGTATACTACCGGTACACTCTCATAATCCTAAAGTAACCGATACCAATGTTCCAGAAAAGGCGACAAAACCACGCATACACATCCGTAACGATGGAATAGACACACATAATTGCTCCTTCCTTAACTCGAACAAGCTAAAGGTATAATATCTAAGGGTGAACCTCACATTTTAGGGGTGGAATTTGAGGGTTTTTGTGCTAGTACTATAAATTACTATCCATGAGACGCTATTAATACTCGGTTTTCGTCGGTATGTGTCATAAGATTTTTTAAATTTGGGTAAAAATCACCTTTTTATGCTATGTTTCGATATAATACACATCATTTTAAGGACAAAGCAAATGGAAAATGAAAGAATAGTTTCTAAGGCTTATTTTCCCTCCTACACTTAAGTTGAACATTGTCCCTAATGTTCTATAAAGGTACCCGTAAAAACGAATTAAAGGGATAAGAAAACAAGGAAAAGAAACTAGTACTCCCCTGGTTTGCTTAATAATGGAGAAGAAATATGCGATAACTGGTAAAATCGTCATCCAAGAATCATCCAATAAAACTTCCAAAGAACTTCCACGCTTCTTCTCATCAAATATAACCTGTAATCAAAGACAAAGACAACTATACCAAGCATAAAATGTGCGATTTAATAATATACAATGTGAAATTATGGTTGACTCGATAAAGCAGTAAAGATAGGATGAGAGAATTGTCAAGCTTATTGGTTTTGCAGGTTTATAACAGAAGAGTACATATTTTAAATGTTGTACAAGTTACATTTTCAAAAATGATTAAAAACTTTAAGTTTTCTGGACTTGGGTGTTTGACGCCGTCAGGATTACCCTGACCCCGTCATAGGTGTCGTGGTGACGGCGTCATGTGTAAATCGTAATGCCGTCTCCACGTTATGTGAAAACGAAAATTTTGTTTTTGATGAAAAATTTCCTTCACTTGATTCCATAAGTTAATTCCTATACAAATAGCTGCATAAAACCTGAAATTTAACAATTTACTCATATGACTCGAAACTAACGTGAATTAATCTAAACAATTTATTTAACATGCTTGAACTTGGTTCTAAAAACCAGATAAATTCCTCTATACTTATGATTTGCAAAATACCTTTGATTTAAATTAAGACGAGGTTAAAAACAAAACAAAGCATGATTACAAGATTGGGGTTCGAACATGATAGAATAAAATGAAAAGAATAAAACACAAGACATACTAATTAAGCTAATCAATTATAAACTTAAACAAATATTTGGAACAAGAGTTAAAGTATTCAAATCCTAAAAACTATTACAAAACATAATTGTTCAAATGACAAGGGATGAAAATAACAATGGAATGAAACAAGAGTGATCAAGAAGAGCCATCATTTGAAGGGTTATGGCAGTATGTGTAGCCGGGAGGCATGTACCCATGATAGCCATAAGGTGGGTAATCGGCCTCATACCCTGGGAAGGGATCAATCTATAGGTGGGGGCTTAGGTTGTCATGAGTGGATATGTATTGGAATTGGCGGACAATGTGATTATACATCCAGTGAGCTCGTTCATCCTGCTGCCCCATCTAAGCGTCAATCCTTCCCCAATGCTCATCTTTCTGATCCATCTAGCGCTCTTGGCGGACTTGCCAATCACCTCGGCTCATGTTATGGTAGATGTCCGTGGAGCCCCCAACTCCTTCGTTTCCCCCTTTTTCATCGCCTTCCTTATCATCGCCTTCACCTTCCTCCATAACCTCTCTGGTAGCTGGCCAACAACACTCACCCTCATGGAGTTCTATAATGACTCCCATATTAACCAATGATGTTTTCCTATAAACATGTGGAGGGGGCTCACAGTTCAACACACTTACCATTTCATTGGTGAGCAAACCAAAGGATCGAGCTATCCTTGTCACAAACATCCCTCCAAAAATCACACTCTTATTCCTTATGCTCTTTAGGTACTTGGCGAGCCAATAAGGGATGTTGCAAATAACCTCTTCCCCGAAGATGCAATAGAGATAAAATAAGTCAATCTCGGTGACACAGTTGGTGGTTTCCTTCCTACCCGAGATGGTCATCGTAATGCAATGATGAGCAAGCTTCATTCTTGGGTTCCTAATGGATTTAGCTTTTGTGTTCCCCACATTAAACCCACCGTCACCAATACTAGGCCAAAACAAATGAGTCAAGCGAGTAGAGTTGACTGTTTCCGCCCTTCTTAAACCGCTAAGTGTCGCAACATCTCTAGATTCCCCCTCGGAGTACAAACCAACTCTCCATCCTAACTCAAGGAGGGACATCTCCCTCTCTACTCCTCCCAACCTAAATGTGACACCTTTGTGTAGCGGTTCATACCTGCAAGAAGTAGCATCAAACTCAAACGAGGCAAAGAATTCACGGACGAGCTCGCGAAAGATAGGCTCGTTGATTTGCAAAAAGGTTGACCCATTGTAGTCCAGAGAAGGTATCGGTGTTGATGAAGTTGAAGAATGGCTGAGCAAGACCTTTGTTGGAGAGAAAATCCCAATCAACAACGTCCCCGGGGTAAATAGAGCGCCCAACGAGGTTGTTGTAGTTCATTTTATGGTTTCTATTATCGAACAATCCAAATTTGCGAACCTTTTCTTCCATTATTTCTTCGCGAGATGAGGAGGCATGCCCCCTAGTGCTCCTAGCTCTTTTGCTCATTGCCGATTGAGGATGAACGATCGTAGGATGACATAAATCGAATTGGGAATTAAAGAGGGTGGTTGTTGGCTGCTTATGTTCATGTGAGAGGGAAAGGGGAATTGTGCGCCATCACAGATGGTCTGATTTAAAAAATGTTTTTGTGAGGGAAAACTAAGCTATTTTTCGATAAACATGTTCCCAAACACCCCCTTAGCATTAGACCCACTTTAAAAATTCAAAAAATTAAAGTCATCAATTCTAAATCCGAGTTTTTTTCGCAAAAGTATTAATTTCGGATGATTTAATACTTAAGGTAATAACAAACTACTTAGATTGGTGTCCAATTTTTCCTTACTTCAATCAATTGGGTACGAATCAAACTAGGGGAATCAATTAAATAGAATAGATTTAAAATTGAATAAATGAAACCGCAAGAGTACGAGATGCATTTTACTTACCATGATATGATCGTTGGATAGCCGGAACTGAGTTTAGGATTGATGAAGGTGGCTGTTGGTTGCTTGTAGTTATATGAAAGAGAAAGGGGGATTGTGATGGAATTGTGTTGGGTTTTATAAGTTTTAGACCCGGATCATCGTGACGACGTTACGTATTAATCGTGACGGCGTCACGGGGAATTTTTCACTTTGGACCCTTGTTGTTTTAAGACATTCGGAATTGTAACCCTTGACTTTCTTTTAAGGAAAGATCATGTGTCTTTCCTCTTGGGTCAAACACACAGTTGCTCTCTACGTATGTAAACGAGCAGTGATAAGAGGGATCACGTTTGATGGGGTCGTTATTAACGAAGGTAGGGTTGCTTGGAGTAGGCGGTTGAATGGTTAGGGAACTGCTCGGGCTGTGATAGGGACTGATTAGTCCCTTATTCGGGCTTAAACTCAAAGGTATTATTCCGAGGTTGAGGCAAATCCGAGGGTATTATTCGGATATGTCTTACGCATAGAAGATTTGTAGAAGTAGGAAATGTCTTCTTCTCGAGGTTTTTTAAGAAGTCATGTTTAGCACTGTTCTCCAGGACCTTGGTGTCCGGATACTTTGTGATTTTCTTGATCTTCCTAGGTTTATTTTCGTTTTCCTTTATCTTTTTCTTTAGTCTTCTCGTGAAGTCCGAAGAGAATTCCATGAATTCTTCTGCAATAACTTGCATGTAATCTTCGAGTTGTGTGATCCTTTCCTCTTGGTCGAAGATGAAGTTCATTATAATGTTCTTAAATTCTTCTTGACGTGACGGCTCAGAGGGTGGTCGATACATTTCGTTGGTTGTCAATCGGAATACGCTTTCACTTTTTCCCATTAACGAAATTGCGTCCTTTATAAGTGTATCAACTTTATGCTCCACGATCCTAAGTAATTACTCGATGTCAGGATTTTCGTAATTGAGACTTACATCTAGGATGAGGGCATCATTCCACCATTCATCCTCATATTAGGCCAGCCTCTCGATAGCAGCCCATGCTATATCTGGCCTTAGTTTTTGAAGTCTTCCATCTGCTGCGTAGTCAATACCCTTCTGAGTGGTGCTGTCGACATGATCGTAGAATATTTGAATTTGAAGCCATAAGTCGAGGCCATGATGAGGGACTTTTCGTAGTAAGTCCTTGAAACGAGTCCATGCTTCGGATAGAGATTTTCCATGATGTTGTTGGAACATCAGGATATCATTGCGGAGTTTTGCGGTCCTTCCTGGTGGAAAGAATTGAGCAAGGAATCGGGTAGTAAGATCCTCCCATGTGGTGATGGATCCTGCTAGAAGATGTTCAAGCCAATTGCTAGCTTGATCACGAAGGGAAAATTGAAATAAACGCAGGTATGTTCTTTCCCTGTTTTCACCGTCAAGGTCAAGTGAGTCCACAAGTTTAAGGAAACCCTTGAGGTGTTGGTTTGGATCCTCGGACCAAAGTCCGTGGAATGAGCATCCGTTTTGCACCAACCGGATGGTGTCGGATCAAAGAGGTACCACGTTGTTCCCTACGGGGAGCTCAATGGTATTCCTATATCCCTCGTGGCTAGGTTTGGAGTAGTGTCCTAAAGTGTGGATAGGATTCTCGTCTCCCATGGTGGTTAACGAGAATAGGTTACGAAACAGATAACACAAAGAACAGATAGACTATGAGAAAGCTACTATGCGGAAATTAAAGTCTCACTTGAAAGGATTCAAGCAAGTAGAACTAAGCTAAACTATGATCAAAACCTAACTATTCCCCACGCAGCGGCACCAAAAACTTGTTGCGGTTTTCGTAAGGGACTTCTACAAGAAGTTTTACAACTCCCTAGGTAGTGTACCTAATCGTTATAGTGTAGTATAGGCAAGACTAGGGGTTGTTATCATTCTCTAGGGGAATAGGTTAGGAAGGCTTGATCACGGTCTAACAGAATTTTAAGGGTTGAGAGAAGATTATTTTTTTGTGTTTTTATGTTTATAGGAAAGCAGGTAAATCATATATTTGAGAGGTTGGTTGGTTTTAGCTATTAAACTAAATATAAACTACGCTACTGGTGATAATAATATAATAAAAGATTGTGTTTATTTAATCATGTATTACTCCCTAGATTGCTTCTCCTAGTGTTGTTGCTTTGTCACACTTGTGATGATCTATGTAACTATTTCATAAGTCATGAACGAATTACATGAACCCGCCGTCTAGTTAATATTCTGTTAAGGCAACGCATAAGTAAGGTAGTACGAAGACTATTACAAGGCCCCCAAGAGTATATTAAATGCATGTGAAATATATTAAGAGTGGATCAACCATATAAGGGGCAAGGTAGTATGAATACTGTTACCCGATGGTATCCTTTCTACACAATCATATTTTCGTAGACATATCCGATACAGACAAACACTGGTTTTTTAAGACCTAACATGCATATTCATCACAAGAAGCAACACCATTAATATCTACGTTTTGGGTTTCATACAATCATAAATAAACACAATAGAAGGTTTAGCCAAGCATGTTAAAGATAAAGCAAGAATATATAAGAATCACACAACAAGGCATATTGAATGATTAAGATAATCTTACTTGATTAAAACATGAATTGAAGAAAGTACAATAGGGTTTTGAGGCCCTAAAATCGTCCTAAATAGCTGCCAAACGAACTAGGGTTCGTCCCTTTCTTTTACTCTAAAGTTACACACTTAAAACCCTAAAAACAGATTTGTATATATAGATAAATCGCTGCGACGGCGTCGCGTTTTAGTCGTGACGACGTCATGAAAGAGAATATTTTAGATCTTGGACTGTGTTGTGCGAGCTGACGCCGTCGTGAAATCTTGTGACACCGTCATGAGATGAAGTGTGACGGCGTCACGTGTGATTGGTGACGCCGTCTCCAGCGTCTAGAACATAATCTTGAGAAATATTGGTGTAGGTCCGTGGTCTTGTCCGTTTCTTCTCCAAATGAGCCCAAGTCACGTGTATTTCTTTCAAATGCCTTCCAAATGATAAATACCTGAAAAGGAACGATTAAGTACCTATTTTGGGCATAAGTGCATGATTTAGGGGGTTAAACGACCCCGAAAAAGTGTATAAAATGACACCTCATCAAATACCCCTACACTTGGGATTTGCTTGTCCTCAAGCAAATGAGCTTTTCTACCTAGACAATAACAATATGAGGGTCATTTTTACCTACTCTTTAAAAGTATTTTACAACACAACCTTCTAGACCTCGTAATTAACAGCACGAAAAGTATATACTAGCACATCACATAAGTGTTTGGGATTCTCTCTTTCACTCTGTTGTATAATAAATTATAACATAATGGGGGAAACGGAAAATCAACACTCATTACCTGTTATAGCATATAAATTACCATAGGCTTGGTAACGGATCAAACCTCCACCGCTATCTAAGAGGTCTTTTAAAGGGTTGTGGGGTGTAGGTGTAAGATCACATATATTGGAAACGGAAACGGATGAGATACATTTGGGTGGCTTTGGGTGAATTTGTAGTGGAAGAGTTAGCTAATTATTTACACGAATACACGTTGGTTTGGTTGCTAAGCCAAGACTCGGACGAAGATATATAAACTCTACATCATTCTCTTTTTTTGAATACAATACATCATATATTGGGGTTTACAACACGTACCCCTACACTTGAGCTTTTACATGCTCGATATTTACAATCTAACTAATGACCCCATTTGAGGTGGATCAAAATAACATGGAAATCATCTAACAAACATATAGGGGTATTGACTTAACTTTTCTTCCCCATTCTTCCATGAAATAAATACTACCATGAATCCCAATCGTCTCAAAATAATATTTACAAGGATAAGGACTTAGCAACCGTGTACTCAAATAATTAACTTGGGTTAAACACAATAATGTACTAAAAATGAGTACATACAAGGTGGGCTAAGACAATTTGGGTGTAACGACTAGTTTAAGGGTGATAATGCTCTTCATTAATAATCTGGAATCCACCAAAAAATTACGAGAACCGTAAAAAAGGATAGGCTCGGAGGGTTGTACTAGGGGTATCCTGCACTAAAAATGAGTGCATGACAAGTGTGTGGGACAGTTATATGATCGGTGTGACCATCATAACAATTACATGTTTAAAACATGGGTTAATCCTAATGCCTCTTATCAAGCAAATCCTAATACTTACTGTGCGGTCTCGGGATGCATCACAAAAACAAGTTCTAGAATTTAATATACTACCGGTACACTCTCATAATCCTAAAGTAACCAATACCAATGTTCTAGAAAAGGCGACAAAACCACGCATACACATCCGTAATAACAGAATAGACACACATGATTGCTCATTCCTTAACTTAAACAAGCTAAAGATATAATATCTAAGGGCGAACCTCACGTTTTGGGGGCGGAATTTGAGGGTTTTTGTGCTGGTAATATAAATTCATATCCATGAGATGCTATTAATATTTGGTTTTCGTTGGTGTGTGTCATAAAAAAATAAATTTGGGTCAAAATGACCTCTTTATGCTATGTTTCAATATATTACACATCATTTTAAGGACAAAGCAAATGGCAAATGAAAGAATAGTTTCTAAGGCTTATTTTCCCCCTACACTTAAGTTGAACATTGTCCCTAATGTTCTATAGAAGTACCCGTAAAAACGAATTAAAAGGAAAAGAAAACAAGGAAAAAAAAACTCAAACAAAGCAAGCTTCCTTTGGCAGTACAAAGTGAAAACAGGCAGCACTAACACATAACTAGCAGTACTAACCAAAGACAGTAGTACTAGCGTATAACAAGCAGTATTAATGAGTACTAGCAGTAGTATTAAGTGTATATTGGCAGTTTTGATCAAAATCATTAGCAGCATTAATTTACACATTGACTTACCAATGACTACCATAATCATGAAGTATTCAATAAGATCGCATCTATATCTAACAACATCATCGCCTAACACGAAAAAGAAAACCTTTTTATGGACAACAACATAATACGTGACGACCTTGGCAGTAGAAAGTATAGAAGCGGCACTATTCTTTACGAATCTCAGCAGTACTAATAACCATTGTTTAAGGATACCTTTTTTTAAGTATCTAGACGACGCTTTTTTGTGTTACGAAGCTGTCAGAAATCCATCACAAATTAGCATTAATACCTGCTGTTTCACCTGCTATATCCCATGAGACCTGCTGCTTTAACACTTGTTGTGAAACCCTAGATGATTTGACTCCTTTAAATCAATTCAGACCCTTATTTGGTTTTTGTAAACCCCATGCTTCTTTGATATCCTTGTGTCTTCTTCATCTTCACCGAATTTTCTCTTTACCGAAAATCATAAACATTATCAAATTTCACTTGTAGCCAAAACAGAAAATTTGAACCTTCTTTTACTTTAAAAATTCGACACTAAAAACCTTGTAAACCCTAGATCAAGAGCCCCATGGCTCTGATACCAATTATGGAGATCGTTTAAGCCCATCTAGGATATGTTTTACAGATAATATAAATATGCAGCGGAATATAAATAACAGTATATTATCAAACAAGGTTTTTATTCTCATATGTTTCCACCTTGCCCCAATTCTATACCTTGGAGCTACTAACTAACTAACTATTAATCTAACTACTAACTAAACGTGTACACCCACACGTTTTTCTAAACTCTCATTGGGAGAGTTCTATGTTTTCTAGATGCCTAAAACCATATGCCTGATATCTCTTTATATACTAGAGATATCTAGGTTTACAAATGATAAGAACAAATTATATCTTCCTAACATATAATATTATCTTCTGTATCTTTATCTTCTTAAAGAGATCTTCTAAAATCTTCAAAATATTCCATCTTTTGAAGAATTCTTCTTTTGCATTTAAGTCCTTTTATTTCATTCTTTTATTCACTTTGTCTTATCAAATCAAGAATCCCAACACTAGTACTCCCCTGGTTTGATCAATAATGGAGAAGAAACATGCGATAACTGGTTAAATCATCATCCAAAAAAACTTCCTAAGAATTTCCAAGCTTCTTCTCATCAAATATAACCTGTAATCAAAGAAAAAGACAACTACACCAAGTATAAAATGTGCGATATACAGATATACAATATGAATTTAAGGTTTGACTCGATAAAGCAGTAAAGATAGGATGAGAGAATTGTCAAACTCATTGGTTTTGCAGGTTTATAACAGAAGATTACATATTTTAAATGTTATGCAAGTTTTATTTTAAAAAAATAATTAAAAATATTAAGTTTTCTAGACCTGGACAGTTGACGCCGTCAGGAAAATCCTGACCCCGTCACAGGTGTCATGGTGACGGCATCGCCTGTAAATAGTGACGCCGTCTCCACGTTTTGTGAAAACGAAATTTTAGTTTTTGATCAAAAAATTTCTTGCACTTGATTCCATAAGTTAATTCCTATACACATAGCTGCATAAAACCCGAGATTTGACAATTTACTCATATGACTAGAAACTGACGCGAATTAATCTAAATAAATTATTTAACATGCTTAAACTTGGTTTAAAAACCGGA
The DNA here is from genome assembly GCA_026074375.1 of Tanacetum coccineum. Lineage (NCBI taxonomy): Eukaryota > Viridiplantae > Streptophyta > Magnoliopsida > Asterales > Asteraceae > Tanacetum > Tanacetum coccineum. Next base: position 29,924 of record BQNB010053606.1, read on the forward strand.
TAGATTCCCCTACACTTATTATTTGCAAAATACCTTTGATTTAAATTAAGACGAGGTTAAAACAATACAAATCATGATTACAAGATAGAGTTCGAACATGATAGAATAAAATGAAAATAATAAAACACACTACATACTAATTAAGCTAATCCATAATAAAGTTAAACAAATATTTAGAATAAGAGTTAAAGTATTCAAATCCTAAAAACTATTACAAGCCGTAATTGTTCAAATAACAAGGGATGAAAATAACCCTGGAATGAAACAAGAGTGATCAAGAAGAGCCATCCTACGAAGGGTCAGGGCGGTATGTATAGCCGGGAGGCATGTTCCCATAATAGCCATAAGGTGGGTAATCGGCCTCATACACTAGGAACAAATCAATCTGTAGGTGGGGGCTTTGGTTGTCACGAGTGGATAGGTATTGGAATTGGCGGACAGTGTGATTATACATCCACTGAGCTCATTCATCCTGCTGTCCCATCTAAGCGTAACTCCTTCCCCAATGCTCATCTTGCTGATCTATCCAGCATGCTTGGCGAACTTGCCAATCTCCTTGGCTCATGTTGCGATAAATGTCCGCAGATCCCCTAACTCCTTTGTTTCCTCCTTCTTCATCGCCTTCCTCATCATCACCTTTACTTTCCCCCATAACCTTTATGGTAGCCGGCCAACAACACCCACCCTTGTGGAGTTCCATGATGACTCCCATCTTAACGAATGATTTTTTTCGTATAAACATATGGAGGGGGCTCACGGTTCAACACACTTACCATTTCATTGGTGAGAAAGCCAAAGGACCAAGCTATCCTTGTCACAAACATCCCCCCAAAAGTCACACGCTTATCCCTTACACTCTTTAGGTACTTGGTGAGTCAATAGGGGATGTTGCAAACAACCCCTTCCCCAAAGATGCAATAGAGATAGAATAATTCAATCTCGGTGACACGATTGGTAGTTTCCTTCCTGCCTGTGATGGTCATCGTGATGCACAGATGAGCAAGCTTGATCCTTGGGTTCCTAATAGATTTTTCTTTTGTGTTTACCACATTGAACCTGCCGTCACCAATACTATGCCAAAACAAATGACTCAAGCGAGTAGAGTTGACTGTTTTTGCTCCTCTCAAACCGCTAAGTGTCACGACATCTCTAGATTCCCCTTCAGAATACAAACCAACTCTCCATCCTAACTTAGAGAGGGACATTTCCCTTTCTACTCCTCCCAACCTAAATGTGACACCTATGTGTAGTGGTTCATACCTATAAGGGGAGGCGTTAAACTCAAATGAAGCAAAGAATTCGCAAACAAGCTCACGAAAGATGGGCTCATTGATTTGAAAAAGGTTAACCCATTGTGGTCTAAAGAAGGTATCGATGTTGATGAAGTCAAAGAATGGCTGAGCAAGACCTTTGTTGGAGAGAAACTCCCAATCAACAATATCCCCAGAGTGAATAGAGCACCCAGCGAGGTTGTTGTAGTTCATTTGATGGTTTCCATTATTGAACAATCTAAACTTGTAAACCTTTTCTTCCATTGTTTCTTCGCGAGATGAGGAGGCTTGTCCCCTAGTGCTCCTAGCACTTTTTCTCATTGCATATATTGAAGTTAAAACAAGAAACAAGAGGAGTTAGAGAGCGAGAATTAAGCTGAGTGTTTGTTCAGATGGTGGCGATGGCGTCACGAATAATATGTGATGCCATCACACAGGGTCTGATTCAAAAAAATGTTTTTGCGAGGGAAAACTGAGCTATTTTCCGATAAACATGTTCCTAAACACCCCCTTAGCATTAGACCCACATTGAAGGTTCGAAAAATAGGAGTCATCAATTCTAAATTCGAACTTTTATTCACAAAAGTGTTGATTTCGAATGATTTAATACTTAAGGTAATAACAAACGACTTGGATTGGTGTCCAATTGTTCCTTACTTTGATCAATTAGGTATGGATTAAATTAGGGGAATCAATCAATAGAATAGATTTAAAATCGATTAAATGAAACCGCGAGAGTACGAGGAATGATTTACTTACCGATTGAGGATGAATGTTCGTTGGATAGCGGGTATCGAGTTTGGAATTGATGAGGGTGGTTGCAGGTTGCTTGTGGTTGTGAGAAGGGGAAAAGGGGATTCTGATAGGTTTTATGAATTTTAGACCTGGATCATCATGACGGCGTCACGTATTAATCGTAGTAGCGTTACGGGGACTTTTCAGTTAGGACCCTTATTGTTTTAGGAATTTTTAAATTGTAGCCTATGACTTACTTTAAAGGAAAGATCATGTGTCTTTCCTCCTGGGTCAAACATACGGTTGCTCTCTACGTGTGTAAACGAGCAGTGGGGAGAAGGATCACGTTTGATGGGGTCGTTAATCATGAAGGTGGTGTCATTTTGAGTGGGTGGTTGAACGGTTACTGAATTGCTCAGGTTGTAATGGGACAAACCAGCCCTCTTTCCAGGCTTTAACCCGAAGATATTCTTCCGAGGTTAAGATGGATTCGAGTGTATTATCCGAACATATCTTATGCATAGAAGGTTTGCAGGAGTAGGAAACGTATTCTTCTTAAGGTTTTCTAAGAAGTCATGTCTAACACTGTTCTCCAGGACCTTGGTGTCCGGATACTTTGTGATTTTCTCGATCTTCCTAGGTTTATTTTCGTTTTCCTTTATCCTTTCCTTTAGTCTTCTTGCGACTTCTGAAGAGAATTCCATGAATTCTTCTGCAATAACTTCCATGTAATCTTCGAGTTGTGTGATCCTTTCCTCTTGGTCGAAGATGAAGTTCATTACGATGTGCTCAAATTCTTCTTGACGTGATGGCTCAGAGGGTGGTCGATACATTTCCTTGGCTGTCAACCGGAATACGCTTTTGCTTTTTTCCATTAATGAGATTGCGTCCTTCATAAGTGTATCGACTTTATGCTTCATGATCCCAAGTAATTGCTCGATGTTGAGATTTTCATGATTGAGGCTTACTTCATCTGGGATGAGGCATCATTCCACCCTTCATCC
>BQNB010053607.1:0-39928 GCA_026074375.1 Tanacetum coccineum
AGTTAAGGAGAAAGCTAAGATATAAAACCGGTCGGGTCAAAATTTACTTTTCGTTCTCACCAACGGAAAGCCTACATTCGTGTCAACTATTTATAATTTTTCAACTAACATATTTTTTTTTAATATATGTGAACAATAAACTAGATATTAAGACTTAAAAATTTAAAATTTTTGCGGGAAAACGGGGTACGTGAGAACAACGGGCAAAGGTAGGTAAGATCATATCGAAGATATACTACCCCATACTAAAATTAAACATTGTCCTCAATGTTTCCTAGCCTAAGACTTAAAAACCCCATACTAGAACTCAAAAAGTCGAATGCATAATCCAAGCATGGAGAAAGTATCACAAAAATCTCAAGCCGTTTATCAAGTATGCTAAAAGATAAATGTTAGTCGATAATAATCTAGGATATCGGATTTCCCTAAACTAATGGCAAGCAAAGGCTAGGAAGCTCGAGTGGACCGGGACAAAACACCGAACACGAGAGTCTTCAAAAATTTTTGGGTCAATCCTACAAAAAATCACAAGCACAAACAACAAGAATCGGAAGAGTACAAGCCTCCTCACATCACAATAGAAATAAGAAAGAAGAAAAATGGATAAGCATGGGGTGCCTCCCACGAAGCGCTTGTTTAGGGTCACTAAGCTTGACCCAATCCCCGAATTCATTTGTCCTTGGGGAAGGTTTGGAGATCCGGGACAACCAATTGTGGTACGTCCCCTCCAAAGTAGTGCTTAATTCTATGACCGTTCACCTTGAAATTTGGCCCGGAGTTTTGAGATAACTCAACGGTGCCATATGGAAAGACATGGGCAATGGTGAACGGTCCGGACCAACGGGATTTTAACTTGCCCGAGAAAATCTTCAATCTAGAGTTAAAGAGGAGGACTTGATCACCGACGTTGAAAACATGGTTTTTGATCTTTGAGTCATGGATCCTCTTTGTTTTCTCTTTATAGATCAAAGAGTTTTCATAGGCATGATCACGAATTCAATTAGTTCATGTTATTTGAACTTTTCAGTGTGCTTCACCCACGGTCCTAAAGGACAAAGTTGCCATGCTTCAAGGCATAGTAGGCTTTTCTCGAGCACGATCGGTATAATTACATGCCTTTCCGTACACGAGCTTGTATGGGGTACACCCGATGGGTGTTTTGTAAGCGGTATGGAAGGCCCAAAGTGCATCATCTAGTTTATCCGACCAAGATGTACAGTTCTCGCCCACGGTCCTTTCTAGAATTCGTTTCAAGCCACGATTGGATACCTTAACTTGCCCCCACTTTGTTTGTGGTGATACGATGAGTTGGAGATACGTGAAGTAACTCCTATTTAAGCCATGACGCTTTGCAAACGGTCATTGCAAAAATGGGTTCTTCGGCGATCAACTAATGATAGCACAGAGGCACCAAATTCGGGCTAGAGAGATTTAAGAAATTTGCAAACAACTCGGGCATCGTTGGTGGGGAGCGCTTTCGCTTCAACCCATTTTGACAAATAGTCGACGGCCACGAGTATATATTTGTTCCCTCGTGAAGACGGGAACGGCCCCATGAAATCGATGCCCCACACGTCAAAGATTTCGCGCAACACTGTGTCGTTGGAATTGGGTGAGTTGGCATTATAAGACGGACTTTCGAAATTTTCCTGAATATGACAAGTGTCACATTCGTGGACCAAGTCATGGGCATCTCGGTAAATTGTGGGCCAATAAAATCCTAAGTCAAAAACCTTTTTGGCGGTGTAGTTGGCACCGTAATGTCCCCCGGTGGGTCCACTATGGCAAGCTATGAGGATGTCAACAGCTTCTTGGCCTGCAACACACCGCCGGATCATTTGATCCGCACATATTTTGAACAAATAGGGGTCGTCCCAAAAGTAGTGTTTAACATCCTTGAAAAACTTGTTCTTTTGTTGGGACGACATCCCTTTAACAATGAAATTCCCCGCGTGGTAATTTGCAAAATCGGCAAACCACGGGGTACTTGAGTCACCACGAAAAGTCACCATATTAAGTGTCTCGAGAGGAAACTTTTCATTTATCTCCTTTGGGTCGAGCACATTTTCATAAGGATTTTCTAATCGGGAAAGATGATCGGCCGCGAGATTCTCGGCTCCTTTTGTGTCAATTACTTTGAATTTGAACTCTTGAAGGAGGAGAACCCACCGGAGCAATCTCGCCTTGGAATCTTTTTTAGCAAAGAGATATTTTAGGGCGGAGTGATCCGTATACACAATGCTTTTGTTCAAGATGAGGTAAGACCGGAATTTTTCAAAGGCATACACCACGGCTAACATTTCTTTCTCCGTCGTGGTGTAATGCGATTCCGCCTCGTTCATTGTTTTACTAGCATAGTGTATAGGCCTAAAGTGTTTTTCATGACGTTGCCCCAAGACTGCACCTATGGCAAAGTCGCTTGCATCGCACATAAGCTCAAAGGGTAAGTCCTAGTCGGGGGCAATCAAGATTGGAGCTTCGGTAAGTTTTTTCTTTAACGTTTCAAAAGCTTGAATACATTCATTGGAGAAGATGAATGGAGTATTCTTCTCAAGAAGATGAGTCATCGGTCAGGAAATTTTGGAAAAATCCTTAATGAACCGTCGGTAGAAACCGGCATGACCGAGAAAACTCCGAACACCCTTGACGGTGGTGGGATGAGGTAACTTAGCAATCACATCGATTTTAGCTTTATCGACCTCAATCCTATTTTTGGAAATCTTATGGCCAAGGACAATGCCTTCCTTAACCATAAAATGACTCTTTTCCCAATTTAGACAAAGATTGGTGTCTTCGCACCTTTGAAGCATCTTGTCTACACGAGAGAGGCAATTTCTGAATGAATTCCCAAAGACCGAGAAGTCGTCCATGAAGACTTCCATCATTTTTTCGATCATATCATGAAAGATAGCCATCATACACCTTTGGAACGTGCCCGGTGCATTGCATAAGCCAAAAGGCATGCGACGGTAGGCGAACGTTCCGTAAGGACACGTGAATGTGGTTTTTTTTATCATGAGGGTCGATGGGAATTTGAAAGTAACCCGAGAAACCATCGAGAAAACAATAGTACTCGTTTCCCGCTAATCTCTCAAGCATTTGATCCATAAACGGTAGTGGAAAGTGGTCTTTACGGGTGGCTTCATTTAACTTTCAGTAGTCAATGCATACACGCCAACCCGTAACCAATCGAGTAGGAATTAACTCGTTTTCATCATTTTCAACAACGGTAAAGCCACCTTTTTTCGTGAATCAGAATGAGGATGCGGGCTTACCCAAGGACTAGGAGCGAGGAATAGTGCGTTGTAGGAGAGATTAAACCGGCGGTCAAGAAGTTTTTTCAACCTCCTTTTGATGACTTCGTGGATTTTCAGATTCACACCCTCTGTGTTGAACCGCCGGTTTTGTAGCCTCTTCCATAAGAACTTGTGAGTACAAAATTCGGTTAATACAACTTGATGTCGAGAGTTTTCCAAGCATGGCTCGCTTTGTGTGACTTCAAAACCTTTATGAGAGCGGCTTTCTCCTCATCTTTCAAGTCTTTAGCAATTATGACGGCATACTTGTCGTTTACCCTTCCAAAATACGTATTCAGATGAGGAGGAAGACCTTGAGTTCGACCTTGGGATGTTTCATCAAATGGAAGTTATCGTTTTAGCTTCACAAACTTTAAGTTCTTTTCGAATTTTAGGCAAATAATTTCCTTGAGTGGGAGGGGGTAATGATGGATCATCATTGAGAAATGCTTCAAGAAGAAGAATGTCCCCCTCCGGGTCATAATAAGAGTCATCAACTTCCGATGAAGTTGGATCATCTTCAAGAGCGAGGAAAGCATCAACTTCCTCGAGAAGAAAATCACTATCCCCGAAGGGAGTGAGAGTCGGAGAAGAGGTAGAAACGATCGGGTCATAATAAGGAGTAGTATTGCCACTCGCGCATCATAATCGTCCGAAGACACAACCGAGAACTTCTTGGAAAACTTCCTCACAATCCATTTCAATGACGTCGATTCGTAATAACCGAGTTATCATCATACAATTAAGAGTATCTCGAAGTTTGATCATAAAGTTGATTTGTTATGCTTCTTTTTCCAACACGAAGAGTTAATTCACCTTCGTAAACATCAATCAAAGCACGTCCGGTCTTTAAGAAGGATCTCCCGAGAATTAGGGGGACTCAGGGATCGGCATCAAAGTCTACGACTACAAAGTCGGCCGGGAATTAGAACTTTCCTACTTTTACGTCGACATCTTCGGCGATACCGATCGGTTGGGTAATCGAACGGTCCGCAAGTTCAAGAGTCATACAAGTAGGAGTGAGCTCCGGAAGAGAAAGCTTTTTCCACACGGATAATGGCATGAGATTTATGCTATCTGCAAGACGCCAAAGCTAAGCACTCTTCCATTCCGGGGAAATCACACGTTATGAAAATTTGTCCGGGTCTCCAAGTTTTTCGGTAACTTGTTTGAGGATAACCGCCGAACATGCTCATTTAAAGAGTTTCTGAGCCAACTCTACTTAATTATTCTTTGTTACTCCAATTAAGCTCTTTAAGAGTCGAAGGCAAATTTTGGCATAAGGAATCAAAGCATCCGGTGAATGCTAATACTCGACTCAATCTTTAAAGATTTCGTAGAATTCTCAATTTGGTCTTAGCTATTTCATCGACGCCTTTTCATCCTTACTCTCGGAAGGTTACAATTGACGGATTCGGGTTTAGGCATCGAGCACTATCGGAGCAAACAACGGGCTCAGAATTTGGTACTTAGGTTGAACTGTAGGAAACCGGAGGTTGACGTCTTTTGTACTTCCGTTATTATGATTGCACCGGTCCTTTGTCATCTCGGTTTCACTTCCACTACTTAGGAGTAGAAGAAGTAAGTAGGAACCGTGGGTCCTTGATAAGCAAAGCACCGCTTCGGGGAAATTACCCTTCAAATCTCCTCGGTTCTAGTAATATGGTATTACTAGGAAGTGTCCCTGGAACATTTTTGTATTTTTTCTGAAGTAGAAGCGTATTGAATTCATGAACTTGGTAAGCAAATCGTTTAAATTGGTCTTTATGAATTTTTGCATGTTTTGGGTTTTGTTTTGCATATTTCTCATAACCGCATCATTAGCTTTGATGTAGTTGTTTTGAAATCATCCTTCGTCACAATCTTGTGTCTCTGAGCCGGAGCTTTGTAAGAGTGAGCTTGGGGAACCTGGGGTGATAATCGAGTACGTAAATTTGGCCTTGGTTGTAATTGTTCCCCCGGTTTTGGTTATTTCCTTAGTTTTGTTGAACGGGAGGAAAACTGGGAGGTCCTAAATTGATTAGCGAATCGGGTGCTCGTGTGACGCGCGCTGACGAGAGAGCGCGAAGTATTTAGAAAATTAGCTGCGGCCGCTTGAGGGAAACATACTCTTGACATATTGTCACGATAAACCTTGCCATCGGTGCGGACAATTTGGTAAGAATGAGCACCACCGCAAGTAACACAACTTTCCTCGACCGCTTTTACGGGAGCGGGAGCTTGGGTTTGGTTTTTCTTATCGAGAAGTAAGGCTTTCACCATATCTTTAAGTTCGGCAACATCGGGAGAAATACCGGGGGTGGAAGAGCTCGAACTCACTTTGGCAACAACCGGTTTGTTACGTGAATTACGAACTTTGGATTTGCTTTCAATGATTCTTAGGCAATCACGGGGCATTTTATCCAAAAAGTTACCACCCGCGGCGGAATTCAACGAATCTTGATCATTAGAGTTCAAAGCATTATAGAAAGTATCGAGTTGATGTAACTCCGAAAATCCATGATGTGGGCATGCCCGAAGAAGATCATTGAATCGGTCCCATGCCTCGTAAAAAGTTTCATCAAATCGTTGTTGAAATCTCGTGATTTCATTTCGAAGATTTGTTGTTTTAGAAGGAGGGAAGAATTTGTTGATGAATTTCGAAACAAGATCATCCCATGTAAGAATCGATCGAGGGGGTTCTTTTTCAAGCCAAATCCGGGCGGCACCCTCGAGGGAAAATGGGAAAAGCATAAGCTTAACCGACGTACTCGGGACGTTCGGGAACTTCATCGTAGAAGTGATCTTGTTGAAATAACGAATGTGGGCATGAGGGTCTTCTTTGTCATGTCCGAACAATTGTTTGTTTTGAACGAGGATAAGCAAACCGTGCTTAAGCTCAAAGTTGTCCGCGGTGATCTCGGGAACAACGATGGCATCCTCGTAACCCTCGGTGGGTGCTTCGAGCAGTTGAGCCATAGTACGATTATCGGTCATCGTAACTACGGGATGATCTTGATTTTCAATTGGTTCCACAAGATTAAATGGTTCAACAAAAGTCGGTGGGACTTGTTGTTGTTGACGGTTAGAATTACGGGATTGAGAACGAGTGCGCATGCACTAAAATATAAAAAGAAAATTTATACTAATTTTTTTTCTTTTTTATATTTTTTTTGTTTTTCAACAATGTATTCACAATATATTTTAATAACGGACAATGAGATAAGACAATTAAACCTAATAATCAACTCGCTTCTCGGTAACTCTTTAAAGAGAAAATCGCACAAAGGAGCGGAGGAGTAGGAAAACGCGAAGTTATTAAAAACCTTTCTCCTTTAGGGTCGTAGTTTCTAGGAACAACCCGCCTTATACCCCTCTTATAGTTTGTTTAACTTTCAAATGTGAACCGTACCTCGCGAGAGACACAAAAGGTAAGTTTTTGATTCTTTTGTTCGGGAACTTATTAATGATAATACTTCAATTGAAAGTATTATTTTGATGGTGTTCTTTTACCAACTTGTGATTTTTATTTCTTTTAATTGACAATGTTTTTATATTTTTTGTTTTTTTTCTTGTTTTTATAAATATACTAAAAAGAAAATGAAAAATATTTTTGTATTTTTATATTTTTTAAAACAAAAATAACTTCACGGGGAAGGATCTTCAAAGCACAAATTGTCAAACTTTGAAACGACAAACGCTTACACTCCTCCCCGGCAGCGGCGCCAAAAATTGATTGCTTTCTTTTTAGGTTATACAAATACAAATAATATATATTATAAATACTTATATTACCCAAAACAATTCAAGTGTCCCTTGAAAAGTTTAAAAGAAAGAAAACCAATGAAATCCGAGTAGTATGTGATATTCCCGGGTCGTTTATCCCCAACGAGGAGTGAATTGGAAAGTCGAGAGTCGGTTTGATATTTGATGTTTGAATGGGACAAGATTTTTGATTGGTTTTCTAATTCTACGGGAAATTAAAGCAAATTACACTAAAACAATTAAGGCAACATAAATTTAAACTAAAAACGTAAAACGGGAATCCTAAAAACGCGTCTAAATATCAACTAAGTCAAAATAAAACCTCACACAAGAAATTTTTGCATGTAAATCTCTAAAATGATGAAAGAAAATTTTCTAAAAAAGATTTATATTTTTTTGATTTTTTAATAATTTTTTATGAATTAAAAACTAATTTAATCTATTTAAAATCCTAGAAAATAACAAATAAATACCTAAAAATTCCAAAAAATGATTTTCTACCTTAGAAAAGTCTAAAATATGATAAAAATTAAGAAAACTATTTTTAACTACTTTTTATAATAAAAATCTATTTTCTAAAATTAATTTAAAAAGCTAAAAATCTAAATTAAAATCTAAAAGTGGTAAAAATAATTTTAAGGCTTGTAAACCTAAAAATATTTATTCTAAATCTAAAAACTATTTTTTTGTAATTTTCTAAAAAGTTTTTCTATTTTTTAATGACTTTCTAAAATTTTTAATTACGAAAATTAAAGAAAAATAGTAAATAAAAATTTAAAAAAATCTAAAAAATTCCTGGAAAGTCCTAAAAGTTGTGAAGAATGCAAGAAAATTAAGTTGGTTGAACCAGCTTATCGATTAAGCCCTCAAAAATCTAAAACAAGCCACGAACTCGTTTGGGCTTATTGGGCTTAAAATGGTGTTATAGCAATATTAAATGCAAAGGCTAATGGATGAGCTATTGTAGCACAATGGTTAAGAGGGAGTGTATGTGGGACGTTTGGTTGTTAAAGGGGAGGTCCAGGGTTTTCCCTTTTTGAAAAAAAAATTTTTTTGTTTTAAACTTATAAAACTAGGGAAAATAAGCAAGTTTAAAAAAAGTAATTTTTTTACAACTCAAAATTAAGTAGTTAAATAAGCAAAGTAAAAAAGGCAGACTAGCTTTTGTTTTATAAAGTCCTAAATGGCACTAAACTGTTAAGCTACTCTAGGGTGAATAAGCAAATGCAAAACATGAATAAGCAAAAACAGATGGGAACTACACTTAACAAGCAAGCTTAAACAGAAATAAGCCAGGAATATCAAATAGAAAAGCTGAATAAGCAAATAGCAAGTTGGGCATAAATTGCATACAAAATAGACAAAGGGCACTTTTTTGAGGGGCTTTTTCAATGGCTTAATGGATAAGCCAAACATCAAACTTACTTATACTTAAACTTCTAACACCAATAATCAACTAGAAAGAATCAACAAGCAATTTAATCTACAAATAAGTTCTGAAAGAGCAAATGAAATGAGCAAAAATGCCCTGGTGCAGGGCATAGGTTTTGAAAAACACCAACTTTGAGCTTAATTTAAACAAGCTTAAGGGCTGTGGAATTGTAAAACAAGCTTAAACTGATGAAGTCAAGCTCTAGGAGAGCTTAACTTCAAGAGCTCAAGTTTACGAATCCCCATTTTCTTGGTTAAATTTATAAATCAAAATGGGTTGTTAACAGTTTCGCAAAAGAACACTTGACATAAATTTTCACAAAACTTGCACTTGAAAAATGACTTGACTAAAGCTTTAAACTAGATATTGTATGCTTGTATACGACCTAAATAAACATATTTTAGCCTTCAAATTTAAATCAACCAAGGTTTACAAGATTGTGCACTTGCACATATAAAACTGTTACAGAATGTTACTTAGAGGTTCTCAAAAACTCAAAATCCAACTTTCAAGCTTACAAACTACTTTTAAAAAGATTAAATGGTCACCTAATCACTACTGAAAGTCTACCCAAAGGTCATATGGGTCAAAACAGGTCTGCAAATGGGTTAAACTAGTTGACCCAAACACCCCTTTAAACTAGTTTTTACTTGTAAAATCAATTTTTATCGAATAAAACTTCAAGAACATATTATAAATAGCTTCTAACAAGAACTGTAGGATCCCTAGATCATTCCATGGATGAAATCACAAGATCAATGGCAATGAAAGATTAAACATTAAAGAACTTTTTATTGAAAGAAAACAAGAGTTGCTACAAACCCTTAAGATGAAAAATAATAATGAAGTAGCTAACCTAATTTTGACTAAACTAGGTGTATTTATACTAATAAGGATTTGCCTTTGAGGGCTTTCTTTTTGGGCTTTTTACATCTTGGCCCGTATACATAATAAACATTAATTAACATTGACTTTCGAGCTAGACTTTTGTCTTGTATCTTCGAGTGACCGAAGCTTCTTTGTTCAGGACCATTTATGTGATCCTAACAAGAACAAATAACAAGATTAAACACTTAAACAAGCAAGTTCAAATAGATTTAAGACTATGCTACCATTTTAAGCTATGAGTGACAGAATTTTAAACCAAGAACTTACAAATGTCCAAAGTTTGTGAGAATGAGTTTAAGGACTCCAACCAGTCCTTAAACAACCTATGCATCTCCCAAGAAACTCTAACCCACGGCCATCCAAAATTTGTCGTGCTCCAATATATTTTATTACAGTTTTTAAACATAATAACAAGCAAAACTAAAATCCTAATTAACTAATGAACTTATTAAAGAAGCATTAAACAAACAAATATAAGCACAAGGCACAGGTCTAATAAGCTAAATGAAACATAATAAAGAGCCACCACACAAATAGATTAAACTGTAATTATGCATATTTAAAGTCTAGAAATGAAAAATGAAACACTTTGACAATGGCTTTTTACGAGTTTGCACAACAAAGGCTTATCCAAATGCACTTAGGAGCAACAAGCTCCAGCTTATCCGATGGATAAGGTTGGTGATCTTGGACAGCCCATCCATTACTCTACCTAACTCTCTTGCTACCTTCACACAATAACAGAGGTAAATTTTTGATGGTTTTGAGTAAGAAAAGCTCAACTAAAAGCTTTTTTCGAGGAAGCTTAGTTAGTAAATAGTCCAGTCAGCTATTAAGATGATATCAACTAAGTGATGAAACCCAAACAAGATAAGCATACGTCGATATAGTATTCAGTTGAATTACTCATTGCAGACAAATAGTACACCAATTTAAGTCATGATACGAATTAAGTACTGCCAAGTAAGTTTGTTACTTACATCCATAAGCCACGTTGATGTGAATCATCGAACATTACAGATAGTAGAAACGAGACTCCGTCCTCGGACATTTAGAAACTTATACAAACACACTCACGCGACTACACCTTCTTCTTTAGGTTTTCACTATAATGAGACTTTCCCCGTAACGCGGTTATACCGGCCATAAGATCTATAATGATATATTTTGGGATACCTATTCCAATGGATTGGATATCCTGGACAAACCTAGCCAAATTTTTGGTAGATTGAGAAGTGTGGAAACACCGAATTTTGCTGAATAAAGTTATCAGCGTTTTGCTTAAAACTAGTTTATCAAATCTTAGATCTTTTCCTAATCACACAAACAGTTAACATAATTTAAATCTCGGGACGAGATTTCTTTAAGGGGTAGGTACTGTAACATCCGAGAATTTTCGAATTTTTGAATGACGATTTCAATCTTTGACTTTTAGGGCCTGACTTGACTTATAAGAACGATCATCTAAATCACGTTTTCACGACTCGGACCCTAAAGCAATTTGATGTAAAACGATATTTCAGACAACTTTTTAGTTTTACCCGAGACTTGAAAACAAGCAGAAGAGGGCTAAAACAGCCTCACAAAGTTTTGAAAACTGCACACAACGGGTACCGACACACAAAAATAATTAAATTTATTTTTAATTATCACTATTTATTTAATAAAAATATTAAATAAAATCATTTAATATTTTAATTATTTAAGCGTTGTTGATGACGCGAATATCCGAGTTAAAACTCATTTTTATTTTAACCGAGTCACAAAATAAGTAACAAATATTTTTATCAATGTTATAAGAATATTTATGAAATATTATCAAGTAAATACTCATTTTTATCGGAAAAATGATTCCGAACGCAATGGCGCAAGTTTCGTATTTTAATTCATCCGTTAAGCGGCTCAAACGAGTCCCGAACGACTATTTTATAAAATAATACTCAAAAGTTACACTTTTGGTCCCTAGAAGATAGTTACAAAATGAACCCCAAACTAATTGAGACTTGACACTTTTATTTATAACTTTTAATAAAGTTATATGTATAAACATTTTATACATTTTCTTTTCATTTTCATTTTATAAACACACACAAACATATAACTCTCTCTCCCTCTCCACTTTTTTTTCCGGCGAGCTCCCGCCGCCAGCCACCACCGCCGCCGTCGCCGGCCACCGGAAAAGTTTTCCGGTGAGATTTTCGGCCAAAACCAAAAATGGTTCTCACCAACGGATCTACCCGATCCCTCATGTCACGCGCCACCACTCGCCACCCCGCTGTCTCCATGCCACCACCTCACCACTGCCACACCGAAACCACCAATGTCATCATCATCATCATCATATAATCACCACCACAGCCGCGCATCACCCACCCCGTCACCATCTCCATCAGTCACGCCACCATCACCACAGTCGAACCACCCACTCATCGTCACCTCCACCGCGACTCAATCACCACAAGGGTACGTTCGGGTGGGGTCTAGCAGCCACAGGGGGGTGTTGTTTCGGTGGTGAACCACCACAGGTAGGGTGCGTTTGGTTTCGTGGTTTATCACCGCAAGGGGTGCGTTGGTTTGCGGGCACCACAGCCGCAAGGGGTGCGTTGGTTTGCGGGCACCACAACCAACACGGGTGCGGTTTGTTTGTGGTAAAACAGCCGCAAAGGGTGCCGTTGGTTTGCGGTTAACACCCGACGAGGGTGCGACTGGTCCGGGTAAAAGCACCACAGCCAAGGGTGCGTTTGGTTTGTATTAAAATAGCCAAGGGTGAGTTTGGTTTAGTTCTACAACAAAAAGGATGCGCCGGGTTTGGTATTAACCCAAAAAGGGTGCGTTCCGGTTGTTTTGTCTAAAAACGCAGCGGGTGCGTTTGGTTGCTCAGCCACCACCATAGTGTGTTTGGTTTAGCAGGATTGCATCTAGGGGTGTTCGGTTGGTTTGTAAAATATTAAGGTTGCGTTTGGTTTTCTTGAAACACAACTTAAGGTGCGTTTGGTTTAACAGAAACGCACAAGAGGTGCGTTTGGTTGGCAGTTTCACAACAAAGGGGGGGTGTTTGATTGTTCTAAACCGCACACGGGTGCGTTTGGCTATTAAACAGCCACTTAGGGTGCGTTTGGTTGTTATTAAAAACACATAAGGGGGTGTTTGGTTAGGCAGTTAACCAAACAGGGGTGTTTGGTTTGCTGGATAACACCGTAAGGGTGTGTTTGGGTGAGCAGATTAACCATAAGGGTGTGTTTGGTTTAGCAGAGTCGACATAGGGGTGTGTTTGGGTTAACAACAAGGCTGTAAGGGTGCGTTTGGGACAGCAGAAATCGAATAAGGGAGCGTTTGGTTTAGCGAAACAACAAGGGTTCGTTTGGTTTATACACTTGACTAATAAATATAACACGAGACTTTATAAATTATAAATCGGAATTAAAATGGTGGTTAATGGTTAAATAAATATGATATTTATTAATTTGTTTAGTTATAAATATATATAAATATATATTTAAAACACGTAGATATTTTGCAACGCGCGGTTTGTTGAAAAGTGGAAAAGAAAACATTAGGTTTTATAAATATGGGAAACGATATATAAACGGAAATGTCATGGCGAAATTTATATAAATTTTTATATTTAGTAATGTTGTACTAAAGCTTCTATTAATTTAGAAACCGATAAAAGGGACTAAGTTATATTTTAAAGATATAATAATTTGTATTATACAATAACCGGATAAACGAACGAAAACTATATTTTTACAATGAGATAACTATTTTAGACACGACCCATCGAGGAAACGAAATATAAATTTATAAAATAGTATTTTATATTTTATAATTGTCAGCTAGAAGATAACATAATAATTGTCGTAAAAGCTTTACAAACATCGGTTGTTTAATTCATAACTTTGAGACATGTGTCTACTTTTATACAAAGACTTGTTATCAATTAAATTGGTGTCGAAATATTTGGTTTTGAGTTATTTTCTCACGTTCATTATATAATACCTGCAAAGTATTATATATTTTTCATATGTAACATATACAGAATATATTACATACTTTGCGTTCACTTTTCAATTTATTTATTTAACCAACCACCAAACCATTACAACTTAGAAACCTAAATCCATTATCAACGTGACGCGTTGAGGTGACTATCCATTAACAAACACCAAGCTGTTACATTGGAAATCTAAATCTTTATCAACGTGTCGAGTTGATGTAACCATTCATCGGGAAATCCAAATACGTTATCCTAGGTTAGTGGGACTTAGCCGTTAAGATTAGTTGCAACTTCTTGATCGAGCCGCTTCGTCTTCCATTGTGTTGTGCATATTAGATGTCTATCTGCCAATCATTCGTCATCATCGAGGTGCGTTCCATAACCTCGCTTTGCATCTTTTTGACTGTTTATAAAAGCGGAGGGGGATACATGCTTGTCTACAAACTCTTATACTTACTCGGTTATCTTATAACAACGTGATTGTTTTTAAAGGATATTGTGAGTTCATAGCCCCACGTTTTACATGTTTTATATATATTTTTGGGGTGAGAACATGCTTGTTTACAAATGCATTTACCTGATTGTTTACAAATTGGTATACATACTCATTTACATAGCTCACTATGGGATACATTACTTGACTTCATTTTTGGTCACGAATGCATACTTTACTTTTGAAATGATTACGGATTAGCTTAAGCGGATTGAACTGATAATAATACGGTACGGCCCGGGTGTTCTTGGAGGGGACACCGGTAACGGGAGTACCTATCTTTAAATAAAGGACGGGTGTTGTTCTGGAGGGGAACCTGTGATATGGGTATATATTTAACGTACTGACGCACAGCATCATGAAGACTGTAAATATTGGAGGGTAGCTGCGAAGGTTTATAAATAGATTTTTCGGTTTATTGTGTAAGTGTTTCCCGTTCGGGTGATTAGTATCAACTGGGCAATACGTACATTGATATTTGTTTGTCTACTGACAAATGTTATATAAATAGAACTATTCTGGGATGACATCCCCGTATCGGGTGAGTTAGCTTTTCGGACTGGGCTCGAACGGAAACGTTATAAATATCGGATTAGTATTGGTTAGGCCTAAGGGCCACAACACTTACATATGAACTCCTTACTGTATATATTAGTGCTCGGTTTCATGAGCATTAGAGTATAAGTAAACATTGTTTTTATTTATCATGATGAATATTACTGTCGCCTTGAATAAGGTTGGGCATTACATTACTTGAAACCATTTTGGTGACATTAAATTGTTTTTTATGCATTCTTTATCAATCTTTGGGCGAATAAGATTGGTACTTTTGGTGACCATTAAATTGTCTTGCATTCTATAAATCTTTGGGGATAAGATTGGTACTTTTGGTGACATTAAATTGATAGCATTCTTTTATTAATTTTGGGATAAGATAGGTACTTATTGGTGACATAAATATGTGTATGCATTCTTTTTAAATCATTAGGATTTTTGAACATGGTACATGTGATGATACAGTGGACAATTACATTCATTTGAAACTTCATTTATATTTAAACTAAACCTATGAACTCCCAACTTTATGTTGGAAGTTTTAAGCTTGTTTTTTTCATGTGGATATCGATATTGGTTACTTGAAGTGCCTTTGAGTTATACATTCAATATTTTCATGGAGAATGCAATTATGGGACAAATGTTATATCATTAAGGAAATCAACTGTGTTATTTTTCAACCGTCACATTTAAGAGGTTCGTTTCTCCTTTTTCTAGCGTGTGTGTAGTATGGAAGTAACTCCCGGAATACTTCGCTAGGAAGCATTTTTGTGGGTGGTACGATTGGTCTCAGAGCACTGGTTTTAGAGAACTAGATTGGCATTATTTTTACCCTAGACTTTAACCGTTTTCACAAACATATGCTTCACATCAACATTTTCAAAGTGCATGACACGCTACGCTGCTTATGTGCTGACATTACGTGTTTGCATTAAGTGCTCGTACGTGACATACGTATTTTATTTATATATGCCTTTGCATTCCTTTTAGAGTCTTTACGTACGCTTTATTTTTCTATAGAATTATTAAATAAATACCAGAATATTTTTAAGACTTGTGGGTTTTGCATAATGATCTCATTTTCTATCGTAGGACATTGTGAGTTGAGCAATGGCTCTCACTTCGTTCTCAGACACTTGTAAGTTAACAATTGGTCTCTAAGAATATTTATTTTTCTTCATTTTAGGACTTTTATCAATAATCGATATTACGTGGAGACCGTCATAAATTTTTGTTTACATGGAATTATGTATGAATTAAGGTATTACAAGTTGTGTTATGGGCGGCGGGACTGGTATATTAGGATTTGATATGATAATTATGCTATGTACAAAACCCGTCACAGTTTTGTTTACATGGGATTCATGTATAAATATAATGTATTACACGTTTTGTATGAGTCGGGATTGTCATAGGCGGATTTATGAGACTGACACTTAAACGACATTTTCTTTATTACTCTGAAACCGATTAAGTACTCATTAGTCAATCTTTGAGCCGCGATGACGATTTCTCATGATAGATAGTTGTTAACTCCGTCTCCGGACGACGAGTTTGGAACACTCGTCCCATACTCACTTCCAGAGCAACATCGCATCGCTCCATCGCAGCCCTCGGCTTGGAGTTTCATGGGAGTACGGTAATGCATCGAGATTAATAAGTAGGATGATTTATTGCTCTTATGTATTTAAAAGGATTGGGACGCCTCTCATTTTAAATAATCAATTGTATATTCGCCGACCATAAGTTTATCAATTATTATATACATACATTGGGAGCATCTTTATGCAAATAATATGAATCTATAAATGAGTGGGCTTAATGGTATCCAGAATATGGTCACTAGTATGACCTGAATCGATAATCACCGAGAATCCTGTAATAAAGTCTAGAAAAACCTATCGTGTCTTACCACCCAGCAGGATCTTAAGGTCTCATTCGGAACTATCGTATCTCATTCTTAAGTTATTACTTTTACGTGGCTTATCCTCCCGATCACGAAGGTTCGTGGGGAACTAAACAGAACTTTTGCACACTTGAACGATTGGAGTTGATTCATTCGGAAATAGCAAAACTGGTGTTACAATATTCATCACCGTCAGTTCCGGTTATTGTCGTATATGGTGTTGTTGATGGGTCTGGAGATTGGTACAGATACTGTACAATACTTTATTTCAACTAAGTGATGTATCCCACCTTAAACAAGATAAGCATATGTTCTAAGGGTCGTTATAGTATTCAGTTGAGTTACTCATTGCAGAAATCAGTACGCCAATTTAAGTCATGATATATGATGGTTTTCACATATAAATATATATATATATAATAGATATAAATATACTTAAATAAGTATAAAACTCAACAAGAGCAATGATACCGCGAAGTTATTATAGTGTGGTTCGGGTCGTTTTTCCCCAACGAGGCTGGAATGGAAACTTGATACAATGAGATTTGAGTTTTAGAAGGAAGGAATTAATTGTGGAAGTTGACACACCGTCAACTTAGATGATAACGAACAAAAAACGGTTAAGGAAAAAACAATAAACATATGAATTTAAGTAAAAAACGGAAAGCTCGAATCCCGACAAATGGGGAAAAAAAACCCTAAACCTTTAAAACTAACCTACGTAGAAGAGAAATTTTAACTTCTAAACTACTCTAGGGTACAAATAACGAAGGAATGAAAAAGACCTAGACGATAAACGGAGTTCGTTTGACCCAAAAACGAGTCAAACAAAATCCCGTACGGGACGTTCATTAAAGAGGAATGTTTGTAAGAAAATGACCCTACGAAAAATTTTTATTTTTTCCTACAACTAGATGATAAAGGAAATTTTCTAAAAAGCAAAATATTTTATTTGTTATTTTTGATTTTTTTATGAATTAAATAAATTTTAAACAAAATTAAATTATAAAAATATTTTTAAAAGATACGAAAAGATTTTGAAATTTTTTTAAAAATACTAGATGCTAAAACAGTCCTAAATGAAGAAATTAAGAGAGAAGAAAACCAAAATAAGCTAAAGAAATAAGCTTCGAATAAGCTTATACAGCTTATTAGCTGTTTTGGCCAAAACCTATAAATATGTTAGCCCTTGAGTATTTAACGAAAAAGACCCAAGGGCGCAGCGTGTAGGGTTGTTGGTATAACGGGGATGTTATCGCTTGTCCGGGTTGAGTCTTGCTCACCGGGCCCAAGAGTTTCCCCTTTTTTTTTTTTTGAAAACTCTAGGGTAGAAAGTGTAAAAGACAAAAGTAAAGGGTAGGCGGGCAAAGTATCTAGAATTTACACTACAATGAAAACGGGTGCCCTTGAACTATAAGAAAAATACAAAACAGACCTCGCGACTTGGCTTATTTTTGGCTTTTTGAAAAAGTGAGTTTTAGCAAAAACTTAAAACTACAAACTTATAGACTAGCTTATTATCTACAACTTTAATGAAAGCAATATGAACTTTTAACAACAGAATAAGTGGAAAATATGCAATTCAAATCTGTTTACAGAAGAACGTTAAGGCTTTACGAGGTTCTTACCATTTAGATGTTTCTAGTCTTATTTCTTGGATGAAACATGCACAACCACCTTAGCTCAATTTCGATCAATATTTGTACACAAGATATCTCACCAAACTTATCTAAGTGTTACCCAAAATTTCCAAGTAAAAAGACCTTAAACTATTTAAGGTCTCAGGCTTAATGAAATCCGCTTTTACTAATAAGCTAAAGAGTAATAGTGCCTTCCAACATTAAAGACTTTGGAAATAGGTATAAGCTAGGTTATATGACTTACCTAGATATACGGTTTTTCAAAGTTTAAAATCGAAAGAAAATCCAAAATGCAATAAGCTGACATTCCTAGTATGCTGATCAGCTACTTTTTGACCGGAAAAATGAAGCTATACTAAAAACTGATAAAGGAAACTTAAGGGCTTATCTATATTAAGCTACTAGAATACTACTAACAAGCTCAATATCAATCTCTAACTTCTAACCACTAATAAAGTAGAAGTGGCTGTAGAAAAGTTATGTGTTACACCAGTTTTAACTTGAGTATAAAACTGTTGTACACTGATGCAATTGGCAAAGTACCTAGTGCAGGCTAAGTTGTCACCTAAAAGATTGAATCTATTAACTAAATGTATCTAATGCTAAATTAACAAAACTTGATCATTAGAGAGCTGTGAGAAACTAAGTTCTAAACTTACTTACACAAATAAACTGTCCTGGTGTAAAGTCAAACTTTTTAAACTCTAAACCTTGAAATTCAACAATGTAACTCTTAAAATCTACTTAAAACTTGATACACTACCCTAACACGACTAAATGAATAGCTTTGACATAGTAATGTTGACTTAAAGAGTCAAATTAAGCCTAATCCAAACACTCCTTATTAAATTCTGTCAAAGCTAAAGAGAGCTTAAAACTGTTTTAAAAACTAACTCAGCTAAAAACTTTTAGCTACTCAACTTAGATTTAGCCTAGTTAAGCTATTTGAACATTAAAACCTAAAGCTTATTTGTAGAATTAAGCTACTTACTCTCTTAGCTATTTATACTTAAAAATGATAGAATCTAAAAATGAAACTTAAATGAGTCCTAGCTATTACTACTTAAAGGTAATTGAATTTCTAGGATATGTAAACAGTATTAGACAGTTTTAAACTTTCAAAAACATTTCAATAAGCTAAATTGAATAAGCTAGATTAAAACTAAAATGAATTTAAAATGATTAACCTGAAATTGAGAAGTCTCAGCACTTAGCCACTCTTGTAGAGTGAGTGGCTCACAAACATACACCTAATGGCTCCCTAGCCTCTAAACCTTGAGCTATAAGTTCAATAAGCTTTTGTTAGCTTATTAAACCTTGTTGCTTCCAATATGAAATCAAATGATCAATTATGAACTAAAATGAACTAAAAACAGTATTTAGGAGCTTTGAACAAGTTTTAAACTGAATTTGAGCTTATGAAAAGTAATAAGCTCTAAAGAGCTTATTGAGAGCTTAATGAGTGAAAATGGCTTAAAATTGAAATCAAAGTTCAAGTAAACTTGGAAACTAAATGTGATTACTCAAATGAATTAGTACAAACTGAAATGAGGAAAGTACAAGTGATCAAAGCTGAATTTAAAAACTTAAAAGAAAAATGCTTATTATTTAAGAAAATACAAGACTGAAAATTAAAACAAAGACAACAACTAACTACCCTAAGCTTCATTTATAGAGTTTAGTAAGAGAAAAGTTTCCTTGAAATCTTCCAATAGAAGCTCATCCTTGAATCTGTCTTGCTTGTTTATAGCCGTTTATGTGTGTATGAAGGTTTTCGAGCAATCACTGTTACATGTGACGAAATGATGTAAGTGAATTTAATACGAGTTATATAAAGAAAGAGCGAGAAGGGCGTTTTTTTGCATTGGTTGTTCGCGAAAAAGCGGGAATTCAGTTAGTGGTTGGGACAGTTTTTTACGCATGTGTAGTTGAATGTATGAGAATTTGGCAATATAATGGTGCCCTACTCGCGTTCACCCCCCTTTTCTAATATAAAAAAGTTTCACGCAATTTTGGTCATAAAGTCGGAGAACAACCCTTGCGTGGATTATTTTCCAATACTTCCCTTTTTCCCTCGCCTCCCTTTCGCCCTCCCCCTCACTTTATTTAAAAAAAAAGTTCACTTTCTTTTTATTTGCAACATATTAAGGGGATGTCCCTTCTTTTAAAAAACTCAAAAACATCAAAAACTTTTTAATTCAAACTGTTAACTTTGAAATACAAAACTAATTTAATAGAATTCAAGATAAACTCGAACTACTCCTAAAAGATTAATTACTTACCAAAAATATAATAAAACAATTACAACAAGATTCATGCTTACTGCGAAACCCTATCAAAAAGAAGTAGCCAAATAATAGTGTATGGTAATAAAAAAAAAAAACCTTGTCAAAAAAAAAAAAAAAGATAATAAATATTTCATAATCGATGGTTTCAAGGTTATTCCTGGACTTATTATTTTTTTTTTTTTATTGGTTTTTTTTAAAATTTTTGGGGCTTATAGGGAGGAAGGGGGGGTAAATTTTATGGTTTTTTGACTAAATAATGCCCTCCTGCCCACCCCAGTTTCTACCCCCACCTAATTTCCGTTGAAATAATTCTAGTTAATTACTTGAAAAGAACAACTGAAATGTCAATCATCGGTCTTTTTGGGACAATATCTTTCGTTGGTCTATCAAATTCATTTTCTTCACATCTTACATTTTGGTTTCCTCATTTCTTTTCTCCTTTAGTCTATCTCATTTCTTTCCCCAACCCCCCCTTGTCCCAAATCCCGCCTTGTTTTTCGGATTGTTTTTTATTGAAAATTATGGGTTTATTTTATTATTGTGTTTTTTTTTTTTTTTTGATTTTTTTTTCTCTTTCTTTTTTTTTTTTTTGGTCCATTTTTGTTTTTTTTTTTTTGTTATTCAATATCAACTTTCGTTTTTCTTCATTCCCCTGGCAAGCCAATTCTAACCCACACATAAGATTAAGCAACACAAGTTTTTTTTTTTTTTGTTTCTTCCTCTAATGCTTTTGGCATGTTCTCTGGCTTTTTATTTTTTGACAAAAAAATCCTCCGGTATTAATATTTAGAACAATTAATCATTTAAATCAAAATTCCCCAATACTTAAACAAACGAAGGAATTGCCCTTCCCGCAACGCAATAGTTATTTCAATCAATGTACAAAACACTTTGTAAAACAAAACAAAATGTTTTTTACTCACAAAATAAAACAAAAATATAGCCCTTTTTTCCCACACACCTGTTATAATCAAACTTAATGTTTAAAAACAAGACTCAAAGCTTTTTTTCTTCAACTATAAAAGCAAATAATAAATAATATTTTTACATTAGTTTTTTTTTAATAAACACATTTAATCTCTATTCTCATTTGGATATAGGAGATAGAGAAGGAGAAGGGGGGAACTCATTGAACTAACCTTGAGCAAAGTTGTAGTCTCGTTAGGCAGGAGTTAGTGATAAAAAAAGAACAGACAAAAATCAAGCAAAATGTATAAAATGCAATCTAATACATAAGGGTGGGGCAACTTTGGCAAAAACTTTTTTAATCTCATTGAAAATAGGCAACTCTCGATTAGAAAGAAGCACAAAAGAGAAATTCTCCATTCTTGACATTTTTTTCAGCTAGACTAAACAAACAAAGCATTAAACAAATACAATTGGTCCAATATAAATCCAAAATTAATTTAAGCTCTTATAACCTTACAACATACCAAACCACAAACCTAAACAACCACATTCAGTTGTTGAACCTTTTTCACTCAAGTAATAATTTAAAAAATGATTAAGAAATTTGCACTCTTTATTTAACTCAACCTATAGAATCATATTTTTCATCCTTCATAAATTATCTAAATACCAGTCTAGGACCTTAAACAAAATAAAAGCCTTATGAGCATATCAAAATTTAATACCAAAGATAAAACCTCGACACAAAGCTAAAAGAGAGATAAGTAAAGCGCAAATGGAGTGCTGACAAAACAAAACGTATAAATTATTTGAGAAAATAAATTTTTTTAAAGACATCAATATTCTTTATTAATCATTTTATTTTTTTCCATTTACTATAATTATATTGTTTTTTCTTTGTGCAATATGGAAACTCTAATAAACGTTGGTTCCTATTAGTTCAGATCAAACCCTGACTTATAGAGCCCTGTCTCCCCAACAAAATTTAGTAAACATATAGACATATCTGCATCACAACTCAAATGACTAATGATAAACCAGTTTCCTTAAAAGTTCAACAAATACTACGACACTCCGATACGGCGGAACGTTTGTGTTTTATCCGCGACAACAAACGCTTTTTTTTTCCTACAAAAAAAATACAAAAAGCCAAATGACAAATGCCAAAGATCTCCCTTAGATTCCAAAGAATAAAGAGAATACCGATGTACCAATCAACTAAAAAACCTACAAACTCAGAGATTATCGGAAATGAGCTATAAGCCGCTAGCTCCTAGTGATGAAATGCCCCCATATCAACCTTGATTCCCCACGTTATAGTGTAAAAACAATAAATTCATTCCCCTTAGTTCCACCAAAAACCATCCAGTCTTGCTCTCAACAAAAAAAAAAAAAAAAAAAATTCACATAATTAAAAATTAATCAATGGATACGCACCAACGATTGAATAACTAGTAAGTAACTATATAAAAGCTATTTATTAATTTCCTATATATATTTGGCGAATTCTTACATTGGCCGACAGAAAAAAAAAAAAAAAAAAAAAAATTAGATAAAATAATTAATAATCTAATTTGCTTATATTTGAAATTAGATAAAGGCTTTCAAGATGCTTTCTTTTATAAATATATAATTTTATTGATGAGCTGGGGAAAAATTTCACTTTAGAAATCAACTTATAACTTTGAAACCAAAAATCTTACTTACAATTAAATTTGAATTCTTTTATTTTCAAATTAAGACTTTTTTTTTATTTCTAAAGACATGGTTGACTTAGCTAAATTAAAAAGCACGTATATTAATGTGTTTTAGAGAGCTTGTGGGAGTAAAAAGACACAAATCATCATATAACTTTTAAGGTTTCCAAATAACCCTTTGCTAAACAAATACACTTTATATTTAACTACATCATCTCTTGTTCTTCACATTTTAAATCCAAAGCAATAGATTTTGTGAAAGCTGGCCCACATAGGTAGTTAATGAACTAGCTACTGGCATTATCACCGTCAAGTCAAAAATTAAACTCCTATATCTCACCACGACTACCAAAAAGGTTTTTTTCTCATCTAAGCTTCTTTTGAGCGTTTTCATATAACAAAAATTGTAAAATTTTCACGTTTTCACAAAAGGAATTCAAAAAGATTTCAAGACAATGTTGCTGAGAGTGCCAATCCATATCGAAGATATCCTCCCCAAAACTAAAATGAAACTTTGTCTGCAAAGTTTAAATAAGGGCAAAAGGATTCTTTAACAAAAATCTAAAGAGGAACAGGCCATAAATAGAATGATAGGATCGATAAAGACAAGGATAAAGATTTCCCAACTTTAGAAGAGAAATTGGAGACCATCGAACGGAAAATAGTGGAATTGCTATTGTACTTACCACCACAATTTGGAAACCATGCAACTTCCAAAATCCGAAAACCTAGACGAAAAATCCAAACATATCGCCAACAAGAAACGATAAAAGAAAACAATCCATCCTCTCTTCTTTTTACATTGTTAGCTCAAAAACATCCTTCTACAACACTTAACGTTTTTTGTTAACCGATACAAGCTATACTCCCCCCCGGAATTAATTTTTGTCCTTGAAGCAAAGAAAATCGATAAAGAAAAAAATAACAGGAAACATGGGGTGCCTCCCACGAAGCGCTTGTTTATAATAGAGGTCCCCTTCGCTTACTTCTTTCCCCAAACTATTTATTATGGGGGGAATTGTGGATGAAAATTCCAAAAGGTTAAAAACCTCTCCCCAATACGTAGAATAGACGAGGATATACCGTAGCATTTTGTTTCCGGGTTCAACTAACTTTTAGAAAAGATTTTCAAGAAGAAAATATAACCCGAAAA
Source organism: Tanacetum coccineum (assembly GCA_026074375.1). NCBI lineage: Eukaryota > Viridiplantae > Streptophyta > Magnoliopsida > Asterales > Asteraceae > Tanacetum > Tanacetum coccineum. The sequence goes on from BQNB010053607.1 coordinate 23,999, forward strand.
TGCTTTGTAACATGAATGTCCATTAACATTGGAAGTGGTCAAAAACAGTCAAGAGTTAAAGAACTCTTCCTTGAAGCAACATTAGTCAAAAAAACCCGGATTAAAAATTTTATCTTCACTCCCCTGAGTAATCGTAAAACCTCGGATAGGTGACAAATGGTAAGAAAAGATCGTATAGTGAAATTGAAGGAATCTTCCTCTTCAACTTTCGAAATCAACATTTTCACCACATTAAGCTCCATCCAAGTCACAAATTCATCCTAATTACAGCACATCAAAATCATTTCGTCACACCGAGCTACGAGGCTCAAAATCAAAACAACTCCTAACAACCGTTGATATCCGGATTAATCAAAACAAGCAAGGTAATATGACTCATTTTCGGGAAGGGGAAAGAATTATGATTAGTAATTCTTCAAGAAAATGAAAATCCCCTTCCGATCATAATCGTCGCTCTCATATGCCGTGGCATTGATCATCGAAAAGAAATAAGCGAACTCCCTCTATAAGAGAGTCACAATCCTCAGCACGGGATAGAGAATAAGAAGAACTCGCAATGTATCAACATTTTCAAGAATTATTTCTTCCGGGATGTCGAAAAAAAAAATTGCATCAAAAGTAGAATCGGTCTTTTGTAGAATCAATCGGAGAATCACTGATCTAGTAAGATACAACAAGATCAGATTCGGCTTAAAGCACTTTCACCAATTCCCATGGAATTAAAAATGAATTTCGTCTAAATCCTTTTTAGAAAGAAATTACTGTCATTTGGCTATTTCATCGTCAATATCATACAGAGGAGTGAGGAGAAAAGAATTAAATTTTCATTCCTTTAATTTCCTCTTCGGAGAAAACTCATCATCACTAGTAGAAGTGAGCGTTATAGAATCGAAAAGAGATTAAGAAAAACCGTAAAAATCGAGAAATTCATCACAACAGGCATATCAACGATTACACTCCTGTTCATTTGTCGAAAAACCCTCGGACTCTCGTGGATTGGACAAGGTTCTCTAAAACACTAGATAGTGTCAAGATGCACGCCCCCTATACATAAAAGTTAGCGGCCTCCTCTATCGGTAAAATCGTGTAAGTTGCTTTAGATCATCAATAACTATCTTCCTAAAGGAAAATAGAATCAGTCATAATAATCGTTGGTATCAAATCTATGGTCATTGACACAAGTCTTCCACATTTCCGGCAAAATCGAGCTAGAGGAGCATGTCTAACTAACGGACTTCCTCGTAATAGGAATCATCGACGAGTGAACAAATTACTCGCCCCAAACTAAAGTCATAGACTCACTGTTTGAAAAACTAGGTCTCCAACACTAATGCTCTCCGGTTCAGAGTAGTGTTAATATCCCGTCCTCTCATTATGAGTGAATCCTTAGGCTCTACTTTGCGAAACGGGACTGTTATTGATTCGATGAACTCATAGAATCCCAAATTATCTCATCATCGTCAATGAAATCTTCCAGACTTACGACTCTAGCTTCAACTTCCTAAGCTTCCTTCTCTCTTGATATTTTCCGAATTTCAATGCTATAAACCATTGAATTTTTAACCTTAAGCTCTAAATATTATCTCACAGATCCTATAATCAATATTGATCTCCTCCTTTCGAATTTTCGCTTATTCCTAAATCATTCATCCCATTCTTTCATTTCTCTAACACTGCTGCTTTTTGAGATCTCCAAGATCTGGATTCTCATTTCTGAGGATAGACTTTCATTGTAAAGGCTGAGTACTTTTGAAGTCTCTCTCACAAGCAGTTCCGGCAATACTCTTCTCTTTCTTATCTTTTGAATTTGGTAGGGTTCTGCCTTCATGGTTGAATTTGGTCAGAAGATTTGTAAATCCTTAAAGAAGACTTTGCAACAATTCTTGCAAATACTCAGGTTGAGTTTGCTCTTCTTCTCAACTGCTTAATCTTCAAAAATTTCTCCTCCGCAAGCAATAACTTGATGCTCGTATTACATTAATGATATGTGTGTCATACTTCATCAAGGAAGTTTTTCAGTAATCTTCTATAAGATCCATTTGAGCTGTACATTTCCATACTACTAACTGGAGGAGTCTATAACATCGGAAAACTGCGGGTTGAAATGGTCGATAACCGGAAGGAATGATAATTATAACTACACTTGGATTTATCGGCGAACATTGGTAATCGCTAAGTGTGGACCTCCCGCAATTACACAAACAAGAATATTGTTTTTGGAAATTTGAGAAATTATCATGTGGTTGTATTACTCCCACCATTATACAAGAATATTCCAAAAGTGTGGATGTGTGGTATAAAGAGAGTAGGAGAATAATTGTTACACTTTGAATAGTACGTACAATTGAAAGCAATCTCCATTAACAAGTTTTGAACCACACGCTCGCAGCAAAGTCGAATACAAAACACGGCAATGCGGGAATTCGTACTTTGTCTTCCCATGAAAACAAGATTACAACCCGTATGTTGACATATTAAGAATCAAAATGAGAAAGGTTGAAAGTAGAATTTATAATGGATAAAGAAGATAACGAAAATATTTGGATTTTATATATTTTTCAATTTTAAAATTTTTTTTTTATTAAGGGCTAAAATGTCTAAGAAGTGAAAAAAAATCGAGAAAGGATACCTCAACGCAAAGATCTACCACGTCACGGTAGCCATCTCTAACCCGACTAAGCTCACAAAGAAGACGAGAAAAGGTAAGAGCGCGGCTCTTTTAGAATAACCCTTTGTCCCCTTGAGGCATCCGAAGACCCGGCCTCCGACTCTCTTTAATGAATAATAGTCCAACTAAGGTGACCGTACCTATAGTTCAAAATGTGGAGGATGTGATCTTTTGTTGCGATGAAATTATGGATAATACGCTTTTTAGAGTATATATTATTGTTTATTCTTTTTAAAAAATGTTGTATATTTGGATTATAATTTTTTTATTATTATTATTTTAATAGAAAAAAATTTTATAGCTTTTTATAGTTTGAAATTTTTTGTGTTTTTGGATTATAACAAGTAATATAACTTCCCGGACAGGATATTCTCGACTTTACTTCAACGAATACCTCAAAAATCGTTCACACTTCCCCCAACGGCCCAAAATGTGATGTGTATCAAAAGCAACTAATTTAATATACTTATAGTATAATCCCAAAAATTTCTTTCCAAATACTTCCAAACAAGAGAAATATAATAAAAATCGGCACGAAAGAAAACACAATTTTATATTTTATGCCGGGAAGTATTTTCCACGGGTCGTGTCCCAACGAAGTCGGGAATGAAATTGGGAATAATTCGATTCGAGTTGAATTGATAAAGGATTTTTGAATTATTGATTACACTACAAAAATAATAGCATGGATTAAAACAATAACTAGCTCAAAATTTAAATGTTCAGAATAAAACGCAGCTAAAACTGAAGATTTACAATCAAAGCACAATTTTACAAATTTTTTTATACCTAAAACACACAAATTTAAAAAGAAAATTTTAGAAAAAGAATTGAAAATTTTTTTATCTATGTTTGAATTTTTTTTATGAATTTCTAAAGATTAATGAATTAACCACAAATAAACTTTTTTTTTTCTAAAAATTAACACTGAAATTTTACTTTTATTTTTCAAAAATACTAGATTTAAAAAGAAAATTATTGCAAAAAGAATTTTAATTTTTCAACTGTTTTTCTATTTTTTTATGATTTTTCTAAGAAAAAGATATTAACTAAATTCTATTTTAATTTCTAGAAAAGACGAAATGTTTATGGAAAAAATTAAACAAGGTTTTAGATCTCTTGAATGGGCAGAAATCATATGAACAAAATGCCCGAATTTTTTATAAGCTAATTGTAGACCTAATTTTAGCATTAAAACTAAAAACCTAATTTTTATGAAACAATTTCTAAAATTAAAAACTTTTAGTTATACTAAAACGACAGGGTGAAATGTAAGAAAAGAAATTAAGGGGTAGGCTGCAATCTTTTAACAATTACACTACAAATAAACGTAACCATGAACATAAGAAACAATACAAAACGAACCCCTAACGAATTTCTCATTTTTTGGCTTAATGAAAAGATAGATTCACACAAAGCTTAAAACTACAATTTAAAAGACGTATTCTTAACAACTATAATAAAAACTTTTGACTTTTAAACAACTCAATAATAAAAAACTTAGCTTTTAGTTCTTTATCTTTAACGTGAGATTTAAGAGCTTATTTAATTTTTGCTTTTATGGCTTATAACTAGTGAAAAGAAAAAGCTAATAAGCTACTTAATATTGATGTTTACAAGAGATGTTGTTAAAGATAAATAAAGCTAATTCAAACTAAACATAGGAAAATGATCTTTAAAAGTGCAAGTTTAAACTAAAACTGAAATAAGCTTTTTTACATGAACTAAACACTCAAACTAACCTTAAAACTGAATTCGAGAATCAAGCTAACCTTTATACATAACTACCTAAGATAAAAGGTTTTTAGAGTGTACAACTAGAAATGAAATTTCCCAATAAATAACTCCAAACCAACTTTGCTGCTATGCTACTGTTTAATATTACAGAATAAAGCAAGTAAATGCTAAAAAATTGAAAACTAAATGATGAAATGGTATTAAGCTAAGGAATTCTAAAAATATGCTAAATACTAAAATGCAATACCTTCCTATGATGCTCAAATAGCTTTAAAATGCACAACAACACATTTACACTACTGTTGCGGATCAAATCAAATTCCTACTTCAGCGAAAAAATTAACTGAAAACTCGTGTGAATCTATGAACAGTAAAGTGTATCTAATGCTAATTACCTAAAAACTTGAGTCATTAGAGACTGTAAAACTAAGGTGCTAATCTTACTTACATAAAGAAACTGTCCTTGGTGAAATCAAACTTTTTAAACGCTAAACCTTATATTCAACAATGTAAACTCATAAATCTACTAAAAACTAGACACCTCCCCTAACACACGAAAGAATAGCTTACATATAATGTTACTTTAAAGAGTCAATAAGCCAATCCAAACACGCCTTAATTAAATCTTCAAACTAAAGAGAGCTTAAAACGGTTTTAAAAACTAACCCGGCTAAAACCTTTTTCGCTACTCACTTAGATTACTATAACATATTAACATTAAAACCTAAACGATTTGTAAAGTAACTACTTACGCTTCTTAGCTATTTAGTACTTAAAAATATAAAATCTAAAAATTGAAACGTAAAATGTAGTCCGACGAGTACTACTTAAATAATGACACTTCTCTAATAGTAAACATATAGACATTTTTAAACTTTTCAAAAACATTGCATATTTACTAAAATTAAGTAACCTAATACAACTATAATAATGGAAAATATAACCTAAATTAAAAGTCTCAGTCACTAGCCACTCTTGTAGAGTGAGCTCACAAACATACACCTAATGGCTCCCTAGCCTCTAAACCTTAGCTATAAGTTACAATAACTTTTGTTTCTATTAAAAAAACCGTGTTGCTCCAATAGAAATCAAATGTCAATTTATGAACCTAAATGGGAACTTTTAAAAAATAAAAAACAGTATATTAGAGCTTTGAACATGTTCTAAACCAAAATTGAGCTATGTAACAGTAAGAAGCCTCAAAAGACTTGGAAAGCTTATTTATGAAAACAACTTCAAATTGAAATCAAATGAACCACAAAAGCTTGTAAACTGTATGATTTTGCTAAAATGATAATACAAAAAATGAAAATACATGCTTAAAAGCTAAGCTAAAAACTTGAAAAGAAAAAGCTTAAATTCGATAAAAGACAAATTAAAATTTTGAAATAGAAACAACAAACTGGAAAATGTCCCCGAACTTCTTTTATAATATTGAAATAGAAAGAAAGTGGGTCTTGAATCGCCATAAATCGCAATCCTTATCATTCTTTGATTGTTTATAACCTTTAGTGTGTAGGAGGTTCCACCAAATCACTTTACACTTAAACAAAAATGATGTGTAAGAATTAATAACGATTAATAGAAAATGGATGGACGGGAAGAGTATTTGGCAGATTGGTTTTGTTAGCGAAAAAGCGGAAATTCATTTGTGTTGGACTTTGATACCGCTTGTTAGTTTAATTTTGAAATTGCAATAATGTCCCCCTGCGTTTCATTCACCCTTCCCTAAATTCTATATAAAAAAATTTTAATTTTGGCATATTCGCCCCTTGCTTTTGTGATTTCGCATTTTCCTCCTTTTAATCACTATTCCATTCATTTTGCAACTATTATCCCGTAACCCAAACTAAAAAACTTCATAAAACCGCATGAGTGGACTTCCTTTATTGCTGTATCGGACTGATCCGGCTTTGATCTTTGGCTTCATTCTTCACTCTTTTTCTTGTCTCTTTCGTTCCTTGTCGGTTTTTGACTGGTTTTTCTTCTTTTTGTCCTTTTTATCCTTTCCTGCACAATAGACACAAAAGCACACATTTTTCTATTCTTTTGGCATTTTCTGGCTTTTATTTGGCAAAATCCCGGGTATTTAATATATACAATTAAGCATTTATCAGTGGAACTTTGTTTTGGATCATCGCTGAACTTGCATCGCTTAAGAAAGCGGTAGAAATTTGTTCGGTTTTATGTTTGTTGCTTATGAGTTCCTTAAGAAATTTTCCATAATTAGGCATTCCGGCCAAGACATCGATAAGAGATACATTGATTCGAACTGCGCGGATTACGTCAAGAAATTTTCCGTATTGAGCTTCCATTTTTTCTTTCCTTAGACGTTGAGGATACGGGATTTTTGGTTTGTATGGTTTGGGTAATGTAGTTTCCTTGAATGGTTTTAGATTTTGAATTTTTGTTGTGGTGTAGGTTCTTCGTCTTCTTCATCGCTATTGTCACAATTGATAGGGTTTTCAGAATTAGTTTGTTGATCATTTGAGTTCACTGGTGGGTTGTCGGATTCACCACTTCTTGTGAATTCGGCATTCACATGGTCATTGCGAGATTGTGGTCGTTGGTAGGCTTTGGAATTGTGTCCTTTTGGGTTTGGTTGTGTGTTACTGGGAAGAGATCCAGAAGGTCGACTAGATTGCTTGTCAGCAAGTCTGTCGAACTTGGTTTCAAGGTTTTGAATTGAAGCTTGATGATTTTTGGCAACGATTTCGAGTTGGGTTTTGAGATCCATGAACGTTTCTTTGACGAAAGCGTTGGTCGATTGCTGAGATTTCATGAAATCGTTGAATTGTTTTTGAAGATCGTATGGTTTATCATCAGTATTGGATCGGTAGTTGTCTCGATTGTAACTACTTCATTCGTTTGAACGCCAATTATTGCAGTTCGAGTCTCGGTCACGGTAATCATTGTAAAAACGAGTCTTACAAAAAGTTTGCATAAATTTGGCTTCTTCTTCTCGGGACATAGGTATATCATCTTCATCAAGATCGGGTTTTGTTTTTTAGCATGGGTTTGGAGTTCTTTATACCGAGCATCTATTTTCAGGGTCATGGCATCCATTCGGACCATAATTTTGTCAGTATTAGAATTACTGCTACCTTCATCGACGAAAGAAACGGTTTTTTTAAGAGATGGTTTGGTTTTTTGATTTTTAGCCCAGTTGAGCTTGAGTAAGACTTTATCTTCCAAAAGCTCATAAGCTTGATTTGGTGTTTTATAGAGGAAAATACCACCAGCTGCGACATTTAAAACTTCTTGGGTTATTTCGCTTAGACCATGATAGAAGATTTTGATAATGTTGCCTTTGGATAGATTGTGACCATGACAGTTTCGGAGCATTTCCTTCATACGAAGCCAAGCGTCGGTTAAAGATTCGTTCTCGTGTTGAGAGAAAGCTTGGATTTCTCTGAGGAGTCGGTCGAAAAGAGCTGGGGGAAAGAAACGGCTAATGAAAGCGGTTCGAAGTTCATCCCATGTTTCTATAGTTCCTTCGTTGAGTTCGTCCAACCATGTTTTTGCTTCTCCAGTGAGTGATAAGGGAAACATCATTAGGCGAACGACTTCATTTTCGGTATCTCTGTATTTAAACATATCGCAGATTCTGAGGAATTCGTGAATGTGTTTATAAGGATCGGTTTGGTTCTACCATCGAATTGATTTCCTTTGATAAGAGTCAAGTGGTTACCTTTGATAGCAAATTCATTAGCAGTTTCAGGAATAGTGATTGCGGAACTAGGAGTCGGAGCGACAACATGGTCAGCATCCCACATGGGTTCATCATCCACTGGGTAAAGGTTTTTAAGAGTAACTAGAAAGTGACAGATGTGGTTGATGTCGAGAATTAGCGGATAGACAATTCTCGGGTTTTTAGGTGGATTGTTTCTTTGATCGAATGGAACTCTTCTGTTTCGTCGACGACGTCTTCGATTCAGAGTACGTTCAGGTTCAAGTAATGGTTCAACAAGTTCAGAATTGGAAGCACATGTATGCATCCAAAGGAGAATTTGTTCGGGTCAGTTTGCCAGAAAACTGTACGGCGATTTGAAAAAAAGGGGGAGTTAAAGAGATTTTCCAGAGTTTGACTACAGAACATCTAAGAAATCCCTGGCAACGACGCCAAAAACTTTTATGTGTTTCAAAAGCTTAAAATTTATAAGACTAAAAATATCGGACAATTATATGGAAACACACGAGTAAAAGTATAACCCACGTGTAAGACCAGGTCGTCCACAGGGATTAGAGTAGTGTTCGAATAATCAAAAAGAAAATAGACTTTAACAATTTTGAAAATAACTTTAGTTTTATCAATGATAATAAAGATGACTACTCGGATAGTTAAGAATAATTTATAAGTGTTGGAAATGATTTGACCTTGAAGATGGGACTTTAATTTATAAAAATGATTTCTCGTCAGAAAATGTTTTTACGAATTAACTTGATTAACTTAAGACTTATATTTAGTTAACTAGACCAAATGTGTCACTCAATTAATCTAGTTATTATTATATCAAAGCTTATTTTGTTTATCAATTTACGAAAGTGGATTTCTCAGCACAGACGTTAAAGACCATAGACAAATCTTTAAAACCACATAGATCATAACGGATCTTTCGACCTATACCGATATGATTATATAATCTAAGTTGATAAGCAAAAATAGATAAGATAAGATATAACAGGTTTGCAACATAAGCTTAAGATTAAAACGATCAAGATCATACCAAACACTTATTCATTATCGTAACTTCACCGAGTAGTCATGAGAGATTTAGCCTCTCATGGCTAAGGAGTTCATAACAAAAGCACACTTTACATAAACTTCCATTATTTCAACAACTAGGTAAGAAAATTTCTTCCTTCTTGATCGTTAGATCTTTTTCTTCAAAGGAAAAGGTGTTTCTTGGTGTTTTGGTGAAAGGAGGGAAAGCATGTGTGTGTAAAATAGGATAAAATGTGAGGAATGATTGTGAGGAAGGATGCAAATTCATCCTTAATTTATAGGCAAGATTGGGTGCAAAGTGCGGCGCACTTAGGAAAACATGCGGCGGACTTTGGGTGTTAATGCGATAGCATTTAATGGCTTTTACTGGAAGTGCGGCGCACTTACAAATAAGTGCGGCGCACTTACATATAAGTGCGGCGTTTTTGGGGAGTTAATGCAGGTGCATTTATTAGACTTTAATTCTTCAAACTTTAGGAGAAGGTGAGGCACACAATATAGCAAGTGCGGCGGACTTCTTGAACTTTGGCTAGAAATATTTTCTTTTCTTGTATTCGTCTCCCAAAGTGTATAGACTCATGAGCTTAGGCATGTAAATTCTTCAAGTGAACCTATAAGCAATTCAAGCTAATTTAAGTACCAAAAGTTCACGAGAAATGATAGAATAAACATAAAATAATGCCATAGAAACATGTATAGTTTGGGCGTTATCAAATCCCTCCACACTTAGCTTATTGCTTGCCCTCAAGCAATGGAAGCGAAAAAAATAAAATCATTTGTCGTGACGTGGATAAAAATTTGGATTTTTAAGAGAGTTTGCATATTAGATGACTTTTCAGGCATAGACATATAACATAGCACCTCACATAGGGATAGTGGTTGATTTTAAATTCACTCAGCCACTTAGATAGGGTTTAAATATGTTTTTATGAAGAACACTCAATTTGCACAGACATAATCTAGACAGCTACCATAGGCTTGTACTTAACACATAAACCTGACCGAAGGGTGGAACTTGGGTACTAGAGAGGATCCAATCTTCATGCGCCGAACATAAGCCTTTATTTCTTTTGAACTATTATAACTCATATAGAACCTTTTTATTATTATTTGCAACTAAGGCTTATCACATGACTTTCTTCATTCAACTTTCAGATATTTTAGCAACATATCATTAAAAGGAGCGCTTGCGAGAATAAGAACTTTGCGAGATACATTTTATGTGATAGGCTTTGGTCTAGTAAATGATGATTAAGCACAAGTTTTAGAGCTTCTAAATTACCGGCTCTCTCAAATATAATTTTCAACCAATACCAATGTTCCAGAAAAGGTGACAAAGACCATACGTACACATCCATAATGACAGAATAGACACATATGACCGCAATCAAACCTTAACTCGAACAAGCTAAAGGCATCAATTATCTTAGGTACCAAAGGTGGATACCAGAATATTTTTAAGGCTTAGATTTCTCACAATTTAGTGGACTGGGGTGTGCTAGCTATAATGTCAATCCGGTTGGACTTGCCTTACTAAGAGCATTTTTTTAATTTCAAAACATATAATAAAATATTTGTTAGAAAAATTTTAATAGGGTAAACATAGAGGAATATGATTAATTTTTCCTATTTGGCTCACCTCCACACTTAAGTTGAACATTACCCTCAATGTGATAAGTGATAATAGAGATAAAATAAGGAAAATTAAAGGAAAACGGTACTTCCCGAGGCATAGAGAAATGCATAGCTATAAGCTAATCTTGAGCATACGTCGTAATTTTCCATATTATTTAAGCTAGAGTACCTGCTTAAGAGTAAACAAAAGCATACAAAGAGAAAATATTTTTTATTGATTTTTTTTAAAAATAAATAAAAAATATTAGTAGAAGAATAGAGGAGGAACTCCTCCACACTTAAGTGAAAGCACGGTTTGCCTCCCGAAAAGCGTTTAATTTTTAAGAGAGTCGTTAGCTAGAATTGTATTTCGGAGGTTATTTGTTTGGGAAAAACGGAGTGACTGCTTCCCTTGGGTCATTATCTTCTTCGTGATATAGTTTGAGTCGGTGGCCATTGACTATGAACGTCTTTCCATCTTTTCCATAAAGTTCAACATATCCGGATGGATATTGATGTTTCACTACATAAGTTCCCAACCATCGAGATCTAAGTTTCGGTTGTTTAAACTTGTACTTTGAGTGAAAAAGTAGAACTTTATTTCCTTGCTTGAATTCCTTTCTCATTCGTAATTTTCTGTCATGCCAGACTTTGGTTCTTTCCTTGTATAGACGAGAGTTTTCATATGCTTGGTATCTAAGTTCGTCTAACTCGTGTAATTGGAACATTCTTTTCTCACCAGCAGCGATGAGATCTGGGTTATAATTTTTCAGTGCCCAGTATGCACGGTGTTCAATTTCGAATGGTAAATGGCAGTTATTTCCATATATTAGAGGGAGCACAACATAGAACATGACTGAATCACTATCTACGCAAAAGATCAATGAAAGATATTTTCTTAAGGACCTTAAGCTGTGTCTCACAGATTAACTTCATTATTCCCCTAGTTGACTCCAAGTCATCATACTAAAACTCATTAAGCAACCTAATAGATTATGCAGTAACATTAGACCCCACCAAACTTTGCAACTCAAGTATTTGCTCATGCCTCTCCTGACATAGAACCATTAATTGTTGACAAGATACATATGTTTCCCAAACCAACTGACAGTCCCTTTGATTGTCATTATGAAACAACAAAGCAATTATGTCTGTGAGTTGGATAGGTGAGACATTTTTGTAGAATGAAGTTTTTGTTATGAAAAGGTTTGTTAATGGAATGTGGTATTGAAAAAGGTAGGAGAATGACCAAATATAAAGGATAGGAAAAAAGAAAAAATGTAACAGAAAAGTACATTAGCTGAACAGTGAGATTATATCATATTAGAAGGAAAAGGACATCCCAATTTAATGTGATTAGTAGTGTAGAAAAGTTTCATGCATGTCATATCTATGGGTCAAAGAATTTTTGCCAATTAAATACTATATTATAGAACATAAACCAATGCTATTATGGGAAACAAGTTACTAACCAATGTAATTGCTCTCTAGCTGGTTACAAAATCCTTATTTCATGCATATAAGTCTTGTACTTAGTTACTTATTGCATTTTATGCAAGTTGTACTTGACTAACTAAGATAGATGATGCATACTCAAGAATAAACATATTGTACTTAGTTATTGTATAGTAAGCTTAGTTTTGTTATGATTATTGGTAACTTTGTAGACATAGGAAAAAAAGTTTATGGAACATGTATTTGGTGTACATGTATACTTGGTTATAGTTTAGTCGATATGCATCTCTAGATAGAAGGTAACAAACTAAGTAGTGTATACTATTTTATTAACTTAACATAAGGAAACATATAAATATATTTTCGTATAAACGTTAAAAAGTTATGAGTTACCTTTAAACAATGCCTAACCCAGACATACCAATCGCGATAGTCATAGTCATATGTGTACCCAGTGTCATAAAATGTGACCTCTCCGGATAGAATATGAAACTGGGCAAGACACCAATGTTCACCCGTTTCATTAATCGGAATAAATACCTACATAGTAGCGGTTTTTTGGATGGTTATACAAAATGAAATTATTAAGCAAAAAATTAATGAAGAAAGGCTTTAGTGTATATGCTGGTTTAAAAGGTAGGTATTTATGTTGAATAGTGCATTATTATATCTTTTATTATGTTTATGAAAATCATTTAAACAACATTCTAACAAACCAAAAATACACTAAATATAGTGTAAATGTTTTACCTGATCAACCTCGCTCCATGGAGCGGTATACCTCTCCCCGTTAGCATAAAATAAGGGCAAGCCTTTTTGCAATAGGAGTTGAACAAAGTAGCAACTAACCATAGCCCAATTATCATGCTCGATTATGATATGCCACATATAGTCCACCCACAAGTCTATGTGTTGTTTATTGAAAGAAACAAATGAATGGCTTAATGAAGGGAAAACAACAACTTTATGATTACAAATTGTATTTATAGTTGTTTTATAAATACATACGTCTTCTGTTAGCCAACCTTTCCTTGCTAGGTCTAAGAAAAGCAACTTAAGCCAGAAATTCCTATCTACAGTATAATCATCGTTCCATGGAAATTTACATTTTACTTGCCCGGGTTGGCCTAGAAAACGTTCAATATCATCACTTAACCAAATTGTGTCCATACAATGTAATACTCGCGAAATATCCTACATATACATATTAATTGTATAAGTTATAACACATTGTATCATCTAATATTGATTTGTAAAGTAGTAGAAGAAGTTTCATACCTCAACCCATGGTTTCACATTTTTAAGAAGTTTAGCGGTACATGGATCATTTACGTTTTGACAGTATTTTTTGATCTTAACCCAACTAACTTTGGAATTTATCTTTTCTGAAGAAGAATCAAGCTGATTCCTCTTTGTAGGTGCTAACTTAGCCAAAATACTTTTACCATGACTTGAATTCATAAACTCCTTTCGCTTATTTTTCTTCTGCTCCTCCAACTGCAACATATTCTCTTCTTCTAACCTTAACCTGTTTGCCTCGTCTAACCTAAACATATTCTCCTCGACAATTATTTTTTCATGTTCACAACGCAACATTTCTTGATCTTCCAAACACAATCTCAATTCCTCTTCTCAAAGATAATCCTATAAGGCAGAAATATATTAAATTAGGCTAAGTGATCCTAAACAATAATTTGATATTGAATAAGGTTTAGCAAGATTACTTGAGAAATATCTTCATCTGAATCGTGCTGCTGGATCAAATCAGCAAACATGCTATTTAGTGAATCACATAAGTCAGATGTCATACATCTAAATGCATCAGTAAACTGCAGCTTAGGCTGTCTGTCATTTCTTTCATGTGCAAGGACCTGAAAAGTGATATCTATAGTTACATACAAAACTTCAAATAATCTAATAGTTTGATATTATATATGGTTGGAATAAAACATAACCTGAATAATAGTCTCAAATTTAAAAACACGAGAATTTAACTCCATAATCACAAGATCGTTAAGCCATTTTTTCTTCACACTATTATCACTTGTTTCTCCAATCAATGAAACCATGAAACCTGTTTTCGCACGTTTGCGTCCTTTCTCCAACTTTGCTAGATATGTTTCAAAAAGGCTATGCTGTTCTTTTATAGGAGGAGCCCGGGGAACGTGCTCTTGAAAATAAACGTTATTATCTATCCACCAGGAAGATTGGTACTCAGCTATAGTAGGTCGGAGATCTGATGTTGACCTTGATTCCTAAAGATATTATAGAAATAATTTGTGACATGTACTAATAAAATATGTTCTAAACTACAAATAATATAATATTTAGAGTTTAGCACTAACCTTTGCAAAAAGGTAAGAATAATCAGATCTTGTAAATAACGACTTCTTCGACCAGCCTAGTGCTCTTGGTATTACTTTTGGGTCTTTAATCCACCAACTTTCACATCTTCAAATGTCTTAAAAATCTAAATCTAAATAATATTCCAAACGTAGAAAGCAAACACAAAGCCAGACAACGTATATGTAGGAAGATAGTTGCGATCTTTCTTCAACCCATAATAGTGCTCGTCACTGTGCCTTTGTTTTAAATTCTTAATTTCATCATACAAATGACACCACAAATGCTCACCCCATGGAAATGAATTCCATGCTTCAATATTTTTAACCAACCTGAACAAGGTATCATCCACTTTGAATGTCAACAAACGACCCATAAATATCACCTCCACAGCTAACAAAAGGAAAAGACGTATTGCGTCATCATCAGATAGCTTGGCAAACATCTTCTCATCCTCAATAACACCAATAATATCTAAGTTGGTAATAATAAAACCTATATTATTCGGGAATATCCTATTACGAAACTTTAGGTCACTAGAAGGATGTAAGTCAAAATTTACAGTTCCAAAATAAAAACTGGTGATTAGAGAAAACTCTCGGTGATTAGAGAAAACTTGGATAACTAAAGAACTTGTGTCTATAGCTACCAAGATTAAAATATCTTGTTGTAAACAAGACATATATGAGGTTTGATTGGAAGACGGAAATATCATTTCAATACTGGATAAGGCAATAACTAGAGAACTCGTGTCTATAGCTGTTTCCTTAAAACAGTAAGAGACGCCACACACCCTTGAGGTAAAGTGACCGGATAAAGGAGGAATTGCATGTCAATTTTTCAAGTTGATTAAATAGCTGAGATGGCTAGAACTTGAACACACTTCCTTGAATATCTAACCACATTAGCAATAATGAGTAGATACTCAAGAAATTGAAAAAATGCATAAATTGCTACTTACTTTTCACTAGTGAAGGAACACTTACACTGTTGTCAGATCTAGTAGGAGTAATGCATTTTATGAATATAGGACAAACTTGCAATGTTGTCAAATTCAGTAGGAGTTATGAGTTATTTACCTCATAGACATCTTACTTTATTTCTAGCGTGGCTTGAAATTACTTTCCAAGTGTAAAATATCTTCATTTAGTAAGAATTATTGTATATTATCTTTGATAACTTGTTGCCTTTGAGATGTCGCTTCTGTTTAATGTTATCTTTGATAGTATGCACGATTCCTTATTAATAGATGGAGTTCTATATATACTAGCTATGAGTTTGACACTGCCATATTGTCGATATAAACAAACTAACTAGTGTGTTGTTGTTTTATGCAAAGAAGTTGTACCCTGCACAAGTGGGAGAAATCTTTAGTGTGTGCAAGGAA
>BQNB010053608.1:0-39928 GCA_026074375.1 Tanacetum coccineum
TGTCATTTTCTTTTGCTTATTACCAGCTTATTTTTGAGTTTTGTAGAAAGTTTCTTTTTTAAAGTTTGTTATTTTAGCTTATTTTATAGATTTTTAAAAAGAAAGCCAAAAAATGTTTTATGAAAAAGAGAAGTCACATGGGTCGAACCTGTGACCTCCCCTTTACACACCCAATGTATTTAACACACACACACCTCAACCACTGCCCTTGGGACTTGTCACATGTCATAGTTTGCACCATTTAATATATAACATCTTTTTACCCTCTAAGCCTTAACAGCTTATTTTAGCTTATTTCTGGCTTATTTCATTAAGCTGTTTTCACCATTTTAATTTTCCTAGATTAAACACTGTTTAAAGGACTTTTCATAATTTTTTTAGATTTTTTCAAATTCGTTTAGTATTTTAATTAATTTTTTAGATTAAATCAGTTTTAAATTCATAATAAAGAATATAAAAGTCAAAAAAATATAATTCTTTTTTTTTTAAATTTTATTTTGTCATTTAGGATTGTTAAAAATTAAATTTTCATTTTTAGGGTTTAATTTGTTAAATTTAGGTTTTTAAAGAACGGGATTTGAATCCCGTTATCGTTTTTAGTGTTTTAGCTTTAATTGCTTTCGTTTTTAGTGTGCCTTTACTTGTTTTAGCATATTATTAGTAGAAATAAAAAACCAAATCCAATTTGTGATATTCAAGCATTGTTCCACAAACGTTACCTCGATTTTCAAATTCACACCTTGCCGGGTTACGACCCGGGAAGGTTTTTAGAGATTTTACTTTGGGTAAAAGTAATTTTCTCTAAATCCCTCTTGGAATACTTACTCTCTTCTATTATTGATCTTTGTGATTTATTTATATATGTATTATATATATATATATATATATATATATAGATAAAGCAACCGATCAAACGTATTCATAGTGAAGATGGAAATCCTACTATAGCCAACATCAAACAAGCTCTACGGTAGGTGACTTGTGAGATCCTAAATGGATCAAACTTGTGACACTGGATATCGATTCAGTCCAGATTATGAATTGACGGTTGATGAATTTTGATAAACACTTAAACCCTCGATGTGTTACAAAAACACTTTTACAAGTGACACGTCGATTGATTTTTAAATCAATTTTCTCTTCAATTAGTAAGATAGTAACTAACTGATTCACTCTTATCGTGTTGTCTGCTTTAAGACGTTCCGATAAAGAGAACATGCAAGTAAGGTGATTCTGATGTTCACACATTAGGAGATTCGATACTTATGCTGGAAATCCTGTCAAGAAGATTCTTCTTAATTTGAATCTACCTGATCACAGGTCGGTCCTCACGGAAATGGAGGTTAATCCAACCAAACCAGGGTGAATGACAAAGTCATATTCGTCCACAAGCTTTATTGCTAACTGTTTTATTACAAGTTCAAGTAAATATAGAGATGGAGATACCTTGTTCCAGCAGAGTCAAGTTTATAACCGCATGCTCATACTCGACCGACACATCTTAAGACAACATGAAAGCTCAAGTAAATTTTTCAAGGCTTCCACTACTATGATACCACACGTCCTTCTTGAAGTGAACGAGTAGTAAAGTAAAATAACTTCAAGAACAAATAATATTCAAGCTTTCAAGATCAAGAAAGGTATGAGCATGTCGGTCCAGAAGTCACAAGCACAAGATGGCAAAAGATCACAAGATGATGATTTAGAGATTCTGTTTGGCTGATGATCTCAAGAAAGCTCAAGATCACATACAAAGACAAGCTAAAGGAGCAAGCTCAAGCCACAAGTCTGAAGATCACTACATCAAATTCACAAGATAAAGATGAATGAAATCAAGACTACGAGCAAAGATTGAAGACATTCATAGAATGCTAAGCTTAAGTTTTTGTAAATTGGAGTGACCTCCCTTAGGGGGGATTGTTAGGAATCCAAAAAGTATCGGTCACTCCACGTATTTTACGTCTCTAGCTCGTAGTCCACACTATATTATTTAGTAAGCTAACCGGGCCAAAGCATAGAAATTCCATGGAAAGCCCGGTTTATCCTTTGTATAAAAGCCCTCTCCATACATGGAGAGGGTGTTGGTTGAATTATTTTTACACACACATTTAGTGTGTTTTTCCATAGTTTCTCCCTTCCATCTCTCTCTCTCTCTCTAGCTTTCTCTCTCTAGTTCATTTGTGTGAAATCTAGGAACCTATAATTTCTTAACAATTTAATCGAGCAACAACATATGCAATGGAATTACCATTGCATTCTTTTGCATTATTCCTTTTTTCATTCTTTCATTTCAACCAAGCGCCCTTCTAATATATACCTTTATTAAAACAAGATAAAAAACACAACACTTGTCACAATTTTAAACAAAGAACAATGAAACAAAGTCCACGTGTCATTTGTCTATTCAATTTGGCTATAACTTTGTGAATCAAAATATGGAAAATTATTATTTTATCTTTTATTCAAAAAGTATTTACATATTTATTTAAATAAGCAATAACACTATGTAATAATATTTTGTTAACTACGCTCTCATATCGCGATGAATTTTTTAAAAAAATTTCCCAATGTAAACGATTTTTTTTATCTTCGAAACGAGCCTAATATGCATATGATTTTGAAATGATTTGCAACTTTTATTATTTAACGCGTTATATAGTTTTTATGTAATATCATATGCATAAAACATTACAAACCTTAAAAAATTATATGTATATTAGGATAATTTCGAAGATAAAATAAAAATCTTTACGTTGCCGAATATATGAAGTTTTTGTTTCAAAATATGAGATCGTTGCTCGAAGAAAACTATCCATTCGTATAATTTAAAATTATAGTTGGACTACTATGTATAACATAGTTGGACCAGCCCATATACATTACAAAGATATAAACTTGATATTTCAAACTCAAAGCTTTTAAAATATTTTTCAGCATGAAATGAGTTTAAAGTGAGTTAAATTGAATTTAATTTTTTTTACTAAAATGAGTTTAAAGAATATGATAAAAGAAAATATTTTCTAGCAAGATATGAGTAGTATAATTGTACACTACGATAAAAAATGAGTTTAAAAAAAGTACACATAGTTTAACCCAAATACCCGACCCATACCCATATCCCTGTTTCAATTTAGGGGAAACCTATTTTGCATCAAGATCATTAATTTCAAGTGGTGTGATAGGATTACGTAGTTGATTTCCAGGTTATATCATCATCCTTTGTTTACAAATTGTTTATTATTTGTTTCAATTGTATGGTTTTTAATAATTAACTAATTGGATTGAATATTGGTTGGTTGTTTAATTATATATGATTAATAAGTATATTATGACATCATTTTATTTAGGTTAACTATCCTATCTTATAAAGTATAAATCTTTAAAAAATTTGAACCATGAAATCAGGAATAATATTTTCAAGATGTGTCAAAGTTTTTTCAAAAAATTTAGAAGCAGTAAATAAGTGCTACCTATTATCTCCTGAAAACTTGGTATAATGTAGTAGTAGCTAACTGAAACGGGTTACTTAATCACACGATCCAATACCTTGTGGATCTATAAATAGCTTTCATAAGGCAAGTGTTTATCACCAGTTTCTACTGTGAAACAAACCCACAAACTATTCACAATGTTTAATCAGTCTTTTCTTATCAGCAACATTAACGTAGTGAAAGATAATTTCTCCATCAATGTGAAGGTTGTTCGTCTATGACGGCAGTATTACTATGATGGTGACACTTTGGCTAGCATGGACCTAATTCTGATGGATCAAGAGGTCTGAATTTTCAATATGCTAAGATTTTGAATTGATGATTTGAAAGTGCTTAAATGCATGTTTTTAAATGAGCATACTTTTTCTGTTATCTATAGTCTCAGGTGTTGCATCTTCAATCTGAAATTGTTATTAATTGTTTTGCAACAAATATTGTGGCATCTTTTGGGATAAGTTAATGTAACCAAATTAGTACTCTCTGCTCATTATTAGCTGGAAGTGACACTAAGGTGGTGTTTGGTTGCTGGTGATGTGAATGCATGTATAGGTTTTATTACTAAGTAAAGTGTTTGGTTTAATATAATGGGTACAAAAATGGGTCCAGAAACTATATTTCAAGTTTGCATTAATTATATAATCGAAGTTTGGGAAAGCTTGTGTTAATATAAATTCTTTTTATATTTCTTGTCTACGCATTCAAAGAAGCATTTGAAATTTTCTGTGATGATGGGGTTTGGTTGAGGTTCAAGTGTAGATCAACTACTTGCCACATTAATAAGAAGGGTGTAAGAAAGATAGAGTAAGGAAACCCATAGGATACTGAGAAGGTATGTTCATTATAGTAACATTTTATGTTAATCAAGAATAATTGCAGGTAAAATCATCTATTTTTCATGATTTTTTCCCTGGTATAATGTCATTTCTTACTTTGAGATTAGAAATTAGTGTAAATAAGCTCATACAAAACCGTGTAAGATAACTAATATATAACACCCCTAGAGAACTTATTTGGTATGTGAATACAAAGATAACAAACTTTATCCAAACACTTTAAAGTGCTAATTATCTCTAGAAACAAATAGTTACTATATGCTGATATCTGTGAATTGAAAGTATAGCATGATTACGTTTGTTAACAAAGATTTTAGGCAACTCAGAAGGCCAGAATATATCATTTTGATCTATACTGAGTAAAGTTATAGGGTGTTTGGAATTGCTTATATAACATATCAGCTTATAATTTTGTAGCAAATGAACAGTTTTGAGTTTCAGGATAAAAGTATGTATCTGCTTATATTAGTCACTTAAAAATAAGCAGGTTGGTGTCTGCTTATTATTTCTACCTGTCGGACAGTTTAAGTAAGCAATTCCGTACACACCTGAATTATTCTCTAAAATAAGGTGATATGCATCTCCATCCAAACATTTTAAAGTGCTAATTTTCTTAAAAATTAAAGAGACGGTAAATGCCAGGAAATCCATATCCATATACCTATATATTGAATCAAAGCTATTCTTTAGGTACCTTTCATGTATTGATTCATGGTACTATTAAAGACACATTTTCTCATTTGTATGTTGTTATTCCTTCTGCAATCAAATTCTTCAACTACGAGGGGCCTAGTGACATCATTCTTCAACTATTGAAGGAACAAAATCTTTATTGACTACAAGTGTCATGTCACATGCTTCATAATTACTTTTGAAATAGTCCTTATTAGCTACCTTATTAAGGATAACTAAAACTAAATCAAGAAGAACAATCCACACATGCAAGACCTACTTGCATCTCAAGTCTAAGGATTTAGTAAACAAAATCACTTACAAGATTCACTTAATGACGCCGACCCATAAAGTGATAATCTTGTTAGTTGGGGAAGTCCAATATTCATCTTATGAATATCATGTGATTTTGGCGGACACATCCTTTAATATCCAAGATATCACCAATCACTTAGATTTGTCTTAATTTAACAATATTCCCATATTGTTAATCAACAACGGACTAATTTAGAATAATAAATATTATTCATGGATTAAACATGCAAATATAGGACACAATTTATATTAAATATAACTTCATACCACGTATCTTTATCATTAATAAAATTGTCTTAACATCCCTTATCCAAATACTAAACACAGATCTACATGAAACTACTAGTTAAATGAAGTCCCATGCTCCTAGCATGTTGAGTAAGCTTTCCTTTGGTAAAGCCTTAGTAAAAGGATCTGCTAGATTGTCATCTGTGTGAACTTTAAGAAGATTAATTTTGCCCAGTTCAATACACTCGCGAACATAATGGTATCTTCTATGGTAGTGTCGGGTGCCCCTCTGAACCCCTGGTTCGTTGGCAATAAGAAGTGCGGCTGAATTATCGCAAAACAACTTAATAGGTTCGTTTATTATTGGTGCTATACCAAGCCCTAAAATAAACTTCCTAATCCAAACAGCTTCCATGGCATCTTCTAAAGCAGCTATGTTATTCAGCTTATGTAGCAGACGTTGCAGTAGTACTTTGCTTGGAGCTTTTCCAGTCTAGTGCACCTCTGTTTAAAATGGAGACGTATCCTGTCTGAGACTTAATGTCATCTCTATTAGTCTCAAATCCAGCATTGCAATAGCAATCAACTCTAAGTTCAGCTTTAGGATTTCCATCATAAACAAAGATTATATCTTTAATATTTCTTAAATACTTAAGAATGGTTTTCACAGCAGTCTAGTGTGCTTTTCCTAGATTCTGTTAAAAAATGGCTTGTTATATTTTGCGCGAACGCAACATCAGGTCTAATGCATCTAACTGTATACATAATAGAACCTACAACCGAAGCATAAGGTATATTTTTTATGCGTTTCACTTCTCCAGGTGTTGAAGCACCTTGTGTTTTATTCAAGTTAAGTCTTTCTTGCATGGGGATATTACCACGCTTGGAATTATCCATCTTAAACATTTTCAAGATTTTATCTACATAAGCACTTTGACTAAGTCCAATTAATCGCTTTGATCTATCTCGATAGATCTTAATTCCAAGAATAAATGTTGCTTCCCATAAATCTTTCATGGCGAAACATTTTCCAAGATATGACTTTACACTTTGTAAACTTGGAATGTGATTTCCCATGATGATTATGTCATCGACATATAAGATGAGGAATGTAACATTACTCCTACTAGCCTTTTGATATACACATGGCTTATTGACACGTTTAAATTCAACCCTTTATATATATTAAATATATATAATATATAAATATATAATAAGAATAAAAAATGTCAATGATAAATATTCCGTAAGGCTTTTAAAAGAGATTTACTTTTATCCAAAGTAAACTCCACAAAAACCTTCCCGAGTTGTGTCCCGACGAGGAATGCAATTGAAAGTCGAGAGTCGTTTTGATAATCGATGCTTGAATGGAACAAGATTTAGATTGGTTTTCTAAAACTATGGGAAAATTAATGCAAACACTTAAAAACAATTAAGGCAAAACTATTTTAGACTAAAAACGCAAAACGGGAATATCCTAAAACGTGACCTAAAACCCCACTTTATCAAAATTAAGTCATAAAATGATCTTTTTTACTTTTATAAGTCTAAATTGACTAAAATGCTAGAACAAAGAAAACTAGACCAAAAACGGAAGTGATTTAAGCTTAAAAACACGAAAAACGTGAACGGGATTCAATCCCGTTCTTTAAAAAATCAAATTTTGCAATTTTAACCCTACGAAAGCAAATCTAATTTTCCTAAGTTCTATCTGATAAAAGAAAATTTTATAAAAAAGAATTTTATTTTTTTGATTATTTTTCTATTTTTTATGATTTTTCAAAGTTTTAAACTAAATTAATTCAAGAAAAATACTAAACTTAGATTTAAAAATCTAAGAAAATTTTTTAAAATACCTTGAACTGTGAAGAATGCAAGAAAAATAAAAGCTCAAAGTGAACTTAAACAAATAAGCCAGAAAAAAGCTTAAAAGCACACGAAGTGCTTATAGAAATAATAAGCCAAAAAGAGGTTAAATTCAATTTGTTTGCAAACTTGGACGTCAAAGTCCCAAGTGCGAGTTGGTTAGTGGTGTGTGTGTTGATGTGTTTATAAAGGTTGAGGAGGGTTGAGGTCCAGAGTTTGAGCCTTGCTCACCCTAGATTTCCCCTCTTCCCTTTTTATTTTTTTGCAAAAACTTTAAAAAGCAAAGTTATAAAATAGCTTATAATGAACATTTTTTATAAAAGAAACTTTTTGTGAAAACTTATGAATAATCTCGAAACCAGCTTAATATGATGACAGAAAACACTTACCATTATACTAAAACTAACCTAATAAACAAATTGAAACAAGAAATAAGCAAAATGGATAAGCCATAAGCTGAAAATCCTAAAAAACACTTATACTAAAAATGTTTGCCAAGTAGGCTGTTAAGCACTTTTTAAGCTTATTTTCAACTAAGAAAATGGAACCTTATGACTTTCTAGCTTATACCATCTTAAAGACTAGTTAAAAAGCTACTTAAAACTACAAACAAAATGCATTTTAAAATTCAAATAAGCACTTAAAAAGCTAACTGAAAAGGCTACTTGTACAGATTAACTATGTTTTTGGTTTTTTTAATGAAAAGACTAAATAAGCTAAAACTGACCCTAATAAGCTATAAACTACTTAAATCTGACCTAATAAGCTAGTTAAAGAAAAAAATTAAGCAGAAACTAAGGGCCTATAAGCTTAAAATCTCAAATAAGCAGTTTGGTACAAACTATTAACCAAACAGGCTTTAAGGGCAACTTTGAGCTTATTTTCAGATAAGCAAAAGGATCCTTATGGACTTTTGGCTTATACCACTTAAAACCTTGACCCAAAAGCTACTTAAAACAGCTTTTAAAATCTATTTTGAAAATCAAATGCTTAAGGAAAATGCTGCTTATGCAGTTTTACCTTACTTTTGGATTTTTTTTAAATGAAAAGACAAAAAGCTAAATTGCAGATCAAAAACAAATATTTAAATAAGCTTTTTAAACTAAAATAAGCCCTAATATAACTATATTGTCCTAAAATCTACTTGTGCACAAAAAATCAAAACCTAAAAACTACTTTTACCCTCTGAAAATTAAGCTTAAAAATGGCTGTTTTAGCTTATTTCTATGCTGATGCAATTGACCATAAAACCTAAAACCTATAAAAGCAGACTTACAAAATCTATTACTACTCCTATTTCATACTTAACTAAGAGCAAAAAGAGCAATTACAAAAGCTGGAAAGGATTGAGCTTAAAATTCAACAGGACATGAACTTATACTAACAGATTTTAAAAACTACTCACTAATCTTGATAAAAACGTATTTAACCTATTAAGAACTTAGATCTTAACTCTATAAACCTTTAATAATGATGTTCAAAGTTAATCAAAGGACCTAGTAGCCTTTGGCAGTACTAACTTAGTTAGTACTGCCTTGTGCCAAACACCCCTTTAAACTTCTAAACCTCATTTTCAGCTTATAAATTTTAGATCCAAGCTAAAAATCCTTAATACCAGATAGTGACAAGATAAAAACAAACTTAATGAGCTAATTTAAACAAGCAAATAAGCCAGAACAATAAGCTAACTACTAAGCTACTATTTTTTGGTTTTTTTAACTATTTTATACTAAAACTAGAAAACTAAGATTAATACTAACTATTAAGCATGTTAAGCATTTGTCAACTATAATAAGCATTAATAAAATAAACTAAGCAATAATAAGCAGTAATAAGCTGAAATTCAAAATTAAGCTATAAAAAGGAATTTGAGAACTTACAATAGCCTTTGCTCTAAACAAGGCTTATCAAATGCTCTTATGAGCTATCAACAAGCTCTAGCTTATCCTAGAATAAGCTGGTGTGGTCTTAGAAGCCCATCCATTACTGGCTTCCCTTCCATAAATATGCTGTGGAGTTTTAGGGAGTGAATTTTTTTTGGTTTTTTGTAAAATTTTCTTAAATACTTTATATATAAATGAAAACAGATTAACAATATGCTTAAATAAGATTTTATAAAAGCTTATGCAAGAGTCTTGATAACTTTGAACACAAATGAGCAAAACGGGTTTTAAGCTAAAACTTGAAGTTTCATTAATTCATAAAGAAAACATTACAATATTAAAAGGTAACACTAAAAATAAGCTAAAAATTACAACTAGGTAAAAAAACTAAGTAAAACTAACTGCCCCAAGGGCTTACAAATGAGCTCTATTTATACTAAGCCATTAAAGGTTCTAGATGTGTGCTTTCTTTGTGAGAGCTCCTGCGGGTGTGTTTGTTGTGTGAGAGCCTTCAAAGAGTAATCTTGGCCATCCAAAATGAGTAGTGCCCAAGTCACTTGATCTTAGCCCTTCATCTTTGTCTTTATTCTTTGCCGAATGAGCGTGCAGGGGATTGCCAAGGTGTCATGTGGTGGGATAAGGTGTATATAAGGGTTAGTCGACATAGGAGAGAAGAAAGGGGGATAGTGTTTTGTCTGGTGTGAGGAAAGGACACACACTATGTTGTGGGAGATGTACAGTTGTGTTGCAATCCTAGTCCTTGAATGGTGCATCTTTGGCCCTTGAAGTTATATAAATGTTTGCACCGTTAGTCCTTAAAGGACTAACGGTGTTAAACTTAAAAAGGGTAACGGGTAACGGGTAACAGGCTTGTTATAAGGGGTTTGGGCTTTTGTTGGGTCGGTATGATATAAAAAGAAGACTTGGGCTTTTTTGGAGTTTATAATGTTTGTAACATATAACTGGGCTGACCCGAGCCCACTAGGTGGGTATGGGTGGGCCCACTTTTGACAATTTAGGTTTTCGGGTTCGGTTTTAGATGTTTTTCCAATGCCACTTCCCGGGGTTGACTTTGACTTTTTGACTTTCTGTTGACTTTGACTTTGTCTTTTTTGACTTCTCACGGTCTTTCCGTTCTCATGCTCGGTTTTGTCGTTTTGGCTTTGATTTTGTCCTTTTCTTGGATATCCGTTTCCTGCACAATACAAATGCAAAACATACAAAT
Source organism: Tanacetum coccineum (assembly GCA_026074375.1). Classification (NCBI taxonomy): domain Eukaryota; kingdom Viridiplantae; phylum Streptophyta; class Magnoliopsida; order Asterales; family Asteraceae; genus Tanacetum; species Tanacetum coccineum. The sequence continues at coordinate 10,514 of BQNB010053608.1, forward strand.
ACAATGTATTTTTGGTACATTTTTGGTTATTTAAGTCCGTTTTTAGTGGTCAAAGGTATGTGTAATTAAGCACATACCAAAATCCCACATACTAAGATATTGTCGTGTCCTCACGCAATGCTATAAGTAACCACTTAAGAAAACTAAGAATCTCGATCCCCCTCGACTAATTACCTTGAAAAGTAGCTAAGTGTTCATTAAGGGAAATTAAAGAATCAATAGCTTCGAAAAGCCCCATTTTTATCATTTTTAAATGTATACACTTATTCCTACACATATTTTTGTATTTTTCCTTTTTCTCAAATTTTTTTCTTTTTTTTAGAAACTAACTAGGATATTTGACTTCCGTTATTTTCATAACCGTTAGGGATCATAGAACAAGACGCATTTCAATCCTAAAATGCCCCAAAAAGGATAAATTCATCGTTCCCGACTTTTCACTCGTTCCAAACCAAGCTTAAAACGAAATCACCGTTAAATATCAATTAAGATGCTAACACTACTCATGTTTGCAACTTGTGAACTTTTCACTCCCGACAATTATTATATCTTAGGTGAAAATGCCATTTTGAATTTCAACCATGGATCAACGTTTTGCAAAATTATATGCTTCACGTTCCACCCGAGAATAATGAGTTTGAAGGCGAGATCATCTCATGTAGTGACTTTTGTCTCGGCACATCCCAACCTTGCGGCTAAGTGGCCAGGCTTTTGACACCCTACAGAGACTAGTATCGAGACTCACGGATCTTTGGTTTCAAAAACTCTTAGGTTTCCCGTATATAAATAGCTTATTTAAAAACTTAAAATAAAATACTCAAAGTTCAAAAGCATATTTAAATTTAACAAAAAGAGATCTTACATTTATTAATTCACACTTAATATGCAATTGTAACCCTCGACCTTTTAGAAGGATGCAACATCGGTTGTGAGCCGGCAAGATGCAGCAAACTTTTATCAGCCCACAGTTTATATTTATTATTCATCATTCTTTTTTTTCATTTTTCATCATTTTTTTTCATTTTTATTTTACTTTATTTCACGATATATAAAGAAGACTTCTTTTTGGAAAATTTAAGTATAAATTTGAACTAAGACTAAAATTATTGCTATCGACTACATCTCAAAAATTGTTGATTTAAGTTTAATTTCCAAAAATAGCACGTATTATTAGTCCGGTTAGGAGCTTATGGGAGAAAAAGCCACAAATTACATACATGAGCTCTTAAGATTTCCAAATAATCCTTGTTTAGCATCCAACTCATACTTAACTCTATCATTTTTCGTTCTTCGCGAAGATTCGCGAACGCTTAGTCTAAAAGTTAAGGAACAAGCTAGAGCTCAACACGCTCGATCGAGTCAAAATTTATTCTTATTCTACCCAGCAGGAAAGTCAAAATTGTGACAAAACACTTATTTTATTTTTGAAAATTTTTAAATTTTTTCATTTTTTTGGTATTTTGGTGGTAAAAACGGGATTACGTGAAAACAACCTGCATGCACAATCAAATCGATAAACATTTTCCTCAATGTTTTAAGAAGGGTCTCTACGCAAATCCTAAGCCGTTTATTAAGTATGCTTAAAGATAAACGTTAGTCGATAAGATTTGGATATTGGATTCCCAAAATGAAGCTGAGGATTTGAAGCTCGAGTGATCGAAGGACAAAAACCACGAGCACGAGAGGCTTCAAAATCCGGGCAAATCCTGGACAGTTAAAACACAAAACACGAAACACAAGAAAGGAAGAGGCGAGCCTCCTCACAACACAAAACACTTATTCATTACTACTAAACTACCATACTACTACTACGGATAAGCATGGGTTGCCACCCACGAAGCGCTTATTTTTGTTAACCGGGTCTTGAGCCTGACTTGATCCCTCATACTTGAGCTTGTCAAGGAGGATAGAAATGGAGAAACGGAACATCCAAGATAGGAATGTCCCATCCATAGATCATCATCGGGCTTTCAGAAAAAAGTTGGAAAGCTTTAAAGCCCCGATGAGATAAGAAATAAGGAGATTTCTCCTCATTATAAGCAAGAATACCAGGATTGAAAACGTTGTTCCCATTTTCGGATGAAAATGGAAGAAAAGTGCCAATCACTGGAAAAGGAAGATCACGGATGAATGAGATAGAAAATTCATCCAATGATAGAAATCTCATGGATTAGACTCTAATGAATATCCCTGGATCAAAAATCTTGTTTCTAGTTCCGAAAGAAAAAGAAACTACAAGGTCGGATCTGAAGGAATCATTAGAAAGAGTGAAATCCGAATCCAGATGAAGGGTGGGATGGGTGGGTAAAACATTAGGCACACGAACTCTCGATTTTCTTGTCGGATTATCAAAAATATCCTCCACCACATCCATAGTAAAATTGCCCAGCTCGGGCTCAATCTTAAAGTAGAAATGATCATACTTTGATGGAGATATGATGTGAGCGAGTTCACCGGCGAACTCCTCATGATAAAAGTCACTCCTATCGGCAGGAGGAAACGGATTGATCGAAAGATCAAAGATGAACGAATCATATTGAGAAAAATCAGCATGAGTAGTGGTACTGCCACTACTATTCTCTTCCAAATCAAAGCAGAAAGTTTCAGATTCGGGTATAGAATTATCAAATGTGTTAGTCTCCTCCAAGAAAGAGTTAGGAAATGTAGAGGGAGACTTGGTCACAAAATCAGAAGATAGAGGTGGATTAGAATTAATTGCTTCGATCTTAGCAATAAGAAGATTGACATTCAATAATTTTTCACGAAGAATATCGTCTTTGATTGTTAAAAGAATATTAGTATCAATCCCTCCAACTTCCGGGATAACAATCTCCACCACCTCTAAGTTGACTAGCTCAGAATTGGGAGGTGATGCATCGACATAATCGATGTCCTCATAAGAATCGTCATCACTCGAATAATAATCATAGTTGCAATCGATGACAGTTTCAGAATCATCTTTATGAGTTTCCGGAGGGCGAGGAAAAGAGTTATCATACATCAAATTTTCAATAAAACGGATATCTTCCTTCGGATCAAGGCTGGCTTCAACAATTCCTGGTGGAATTGGAGCAATAAGAGCGAGCGAGATGCTCATCCTCTTTATGAGTGAGTCAACGGGCTCATCAGTTGATAAAAACGGGGGGTGTGATGTGCAACAAGGAGGGATAAGTCCACGAAATAATAATATCTTTCAAGGGAATAGAACTTTCCTCATCAGCGTCGTAAAATGGAATTTCCAATATCGATCTTTGCGCTTGAATTTCTGCCAATTCGCTTATCTTTCTTTCCTTCTTTTGGCATATATTAACCAAACCATAATCACATATGGATGTCATTTGCTCATAATCTCTTTTTGAAAATTTAAAGAAGCTCATTTTGAGCATTAAAGATTGGCATGATTGACGGTCTATTGCGGGAGTTTGAGATTGGTCAAAACTAGAATAAGTTAGAATCTTAACCCGGATTAGGTTGTAATAAATTCATCGGTTGACATTAAAAGTCTGTGAGGACCCCACAATTTCACAAAAAAAGTATATTGTTGTAGAAGCCTCGGGTGAAGTTTTGGAAAATCATCAAAGTTTTAATTGAAACACGGGTCCTGATTGTAGACAAACGGGACTTGAGGTGGACAATCGTAACCATGAAGGGGCATCGTTTCCCCATTTAATCGCAAGAGGTATGGACGTTATTAGAGTGTGGACCGGTGGGTTAAAACTGTTAGGAAATCATTGACAGAATTAGGAAATTAGGAGTGAATCTAAAGTGAAGGAATTTCCTCTCACCAGAATAGCATGTCGGATCGAAACTTGGCAAAGTTTGTGGGAAGCTCATCAAACGGTTTGATTGTTGCATTGGTTCCGGATATTATAGATAATACTGAACTAATTTATAACCATAATGAGCACCTTTCCCACAAGACATACAAGTTATCGTTGACAAAAAGATATCGGTCTAACGAATCCCCACACTCGGTAAAAATCAACTTGTGGTTAATCATGTGGAGGAACTTTGCAAGGACTTTTCACCGGTGTCCTGTTTGCACACACTCGTTCCGATAAAGAAATCTCAAACCACCCATGAATGGTCGTGAGGGCATTAACAACGTTGGTATTGTCATTGGATGACTCGGAAGTATCTTGAAGGTCTTGGAAAATTCCATTTTCAACACAATAGGTAACAATCTTTCCTTAAGTTTCTTTGGCTAAAGGAGACATCTCAACATACGGGACATCAACGGGTTCCACACCTTAACAATTTGAGGGGGTGTTAAGACGAGCATGTTTTTTATTAGGATCATGAACGACTTTGTCTACGAGACCCCTTTTAGAACAACATAGTCTGCTAGTGTACAAGCTCAAAGAAGAGCATTCTTTAATGTGTGTAAAAGGGATTTGAACGATAGTCGAATGGACACCATAAGAATTTATAAATAGAGGGATTAAGAAGAAGCATTAAATGGCAAAGAGGTCAAAGGTGATTATTTTTGACTCTTTGAGCTTATGTTTAACTAAGCAAAAGGATCCTTATGGCTTTCTAGCTTATACCATCTTAAAGACTAGTTAAAAAGCTACTTAAAACTACAAACTAAATGCATTTTGAAATTCAAATAAGCACTTAAAAAGCTAACTGAAAAGACTAAATAAGCTAAAACTGACCCTAATAAGCTATAAACTACTTAAATCTGACCTAATAAGCTAGTTAAAGAAGAAATTAAGCAGAAACTAAGGGCCTATAAACTTAAAATCTCAAATAAGCAGTTTGGTACAAACTGTTAACCAAACAGGCTTTAAGGGCAACTTTGAGCTTATTTTCAGATAAGCAAAAGGTTCTTTATGGACTTTTGGCTTATACCACTTAAAAGCTTGACCTAAAAGCTACTTAAAACAGCTTTTAAAAACTATTTTGAAAATCAAATGCTTAATGAAAAAGCTGCTTATGCAGTTTTACCTTACTTTTGGTTTTTTTTAAATGAAAAGACAAAAAGCTAAATTGCAGATCAAAAACAGATATTCAAATAAGCTTTTTAAACTAAAATAAGCCCTAATATAACTAATTTGTCCTAAAATCTACTTGTGCACAAAAAATCAAAACCTAAAAACTACTTTTACCCTCTGAAAATTAAGCTTAAAAATGGTTGTTTTAGCTTATTTCTATGCTGATGCAATTGACCATAAAACCTAAAACCTATAAAAGCAGACTTACAAACTCTATTACTACTCCTATTTCATACTTAACTAAGAGCAAAAAGAGCAATTACAAAAGCTGGAAAGGACTTGAGCTTAAAATTCAACAGGACATGAACTTATACTAACAGATTTTAAAAACTACTCACTAATCTTGATAAAAACTTATTTAACCTATTAAGAACTTAGATCTTAACTCTATAAACCTTTAATAATGATGTTCAAAGTTAATCAAAGGACCTAGTAGCCTTTGTTCAGTACTAATCTTAGTTATGACTGCTGTCCAAACACCCCTTTTAAAACTTCTAAACATCATTTCAGCTTATAAAATGTGCAATCCAAAGCTAAAAAATCCTTATTACCATTAGTGACCAAGATAAAAAAACAGACTTAATAGGAAGCTAATTTAAACAAGCAAATTACCAGAACATTAAGGGAACTACTAAGCTACTATTTTTGGTTTTTTAAACTATTTTATACTAAAACTAAAAACTAAATTAATACTAACTATAACCATGTTAACATTGTCTACTATTAATAGAGCATTAATAAACTCAACTAAGCTATAATAAGCAGTAAATAATCAGTAAATAAGCCGAAATTTCATAATTAAGCTATAAAAAAAAGGAATTTGAATCTTACATAGCCGTTCTCTAAACAAGACTTATCAAATGCTCTTATGAGCTATCAACAAGCTCCAGCTTATCTTAGAATAAGCTGGTGTGGTCTTGGAAGCCCATCCATTACTGGCTTCCCTTCCATAAATAAGCTGTGGTGTTTTAGGGAGTGAATTTTTTTGGTTTTTTTTGTAAAATTTTCTTAAATACTTTATATATCAATGAAAACAGATTAACAATATGCTTAAATAAGATTTTATAAAAGCTTATACAAGAGTCTTGATAACTTTGAACACAAATGAGGAAAACGGGTTTTAAGCTAAAACTTGAAATTTCATTAATTCATAAAGAAAACATTACAATATTAAAAGGTAACACTAAAAATAAGCTGAAAATTACAACTAGGTAAAAAAAACTAAGTAAAACTAACTGCCCCAAGGGCTTACCGGACTCCAATTTATACAATGCCATTAAAGTTCTAATGTGTGCTTCTTTATGAGGCTCCGCGGTGTGTTATGTTGTGTGAGAGCCTATCCAGAAGAGCACTCATGGCCATACCAAAATTGATAGTGCCCAATTTGACGTATGATTCTTAAGCCCTTCATTTTTGTCTTTATCTTTCCAGAATGATTTGCAAAGGACTTCCCAAGGTGTCTTGTGGTGGATAAGGTGTGGTTTAAAAAGGGTTGGGTCGACAAATAAACAAAAAGGGGAGAAGAAAGGGGGATAATGTTTTGTCTGGTGTGAGGAAAAGACACACACTCTGTTGTGGTAGATGTACAGTGTTCGCGCTATATTTAAAAGATATGGAAAAGGGCAAGTTTGGTCCCTAAGGTGTAAGTGGTTTTTGTAATCCTAAGTCCTTGAATATGCCTCTATTGGCCTTGAAGTTTATATTAAATTTTTGCAATAACCGTTAGTCCTTAAAGGACTAACGGTGTTAAACTTAAAAAGGGTAACGGGTAACAGGCTTGTTATAAGGGGTTTGGGCATTTGTTGGGCCGGTATGATATAAAAAGAAGACTTGGGCTTTTGGAGTTTTATATGTGTGTAACATATTATGTTGCTGACCACACGGGCCCCACTAGGTGGGTACGGGTGGGCCCACTTTTGACAATTTAGGTTTTTGGGTTCGGTTTTCGATGCTTTTTCCAATGCCAACTTTTCCCGGGTTGACTTTTACTTTTTGACTTTTTTGTTGACTTTGACTTTGGCTTTGATTTGACTTTTTTCTTATCAGGGTCTTTATTTTTTTTTATTTTTTTTTTTTTTTTTACCTTTTATTATTTTTTTTCGTTTTGTTTATTTCTTGAAATCTTTTTTTTACCTTTTTATCCCTTTTGTTTATTTTCATTTTTTGTTTTTTTTTTTGTTTTTTTATTTTATATTTTGGTCTTTTTTTTGTTTTCTTTTTTATTTTTCATTTTGTATTTTTGCTTTTTATTTTTGTTTTTTTCTTTTTATTTTATTTCGTTTTTGCTTATTTCTTTTCCCCCCCCCCCCTCCTTTTTCCTTCTCGCTCGGTTTATCGTTTTGGCTTCGATTTGTCCTTTTCTTGGGATATCCGTTTCCCTCTCAAATACAATTGCAAAACATACAAATACAATGTATTTTTGGTACGTTTTTGGTCATTTAAGTCCGTTTTTAGTGGTCAAAGGTATGTGTAATTAATACAACCAGGTCATAAGCTGAATGTGTCACCATGACAGGGGTGATACGTTTTGGCAAACGGGGAAAGCTAAACCCTCGCTATATTGGACCTTTTAAGATCATTGCTAAAGTAGGAACCGTCGCCTATCATCTTGAACTCCCAAAGCAGTTGAGTAGAGTTCATAGTACGTTTCACGTCTTGAATTTGAAGAAATTCTTAGTCGATGAACCTCTTGCGATACCGTTGGATGAAATCTAAATCGAACCGCGACAAACCCACTTTTATCGACAGAACCTTCAGATCATGACCTAGATATTTTCTAAAATACACATCTTTTGTACCCCGTAAAACACTATTAATTAGACTAAAAATACTAAAATATAATTTATTATATTGCAAATATGTTTGTTTAGTATTTTTTATGTCTTGCAGGTAAAAAGGATTGAAAACGGTGCAAAAAACAGGAATTATCAGGTTTAATTTGGTCAAGTTTAATTATCACTCAAAGCCAAGATGAATTCGCGAAAAGTCTCCGAGCATACCAGTGGAAAGAGCACAGAAAAACGAGTCCAACGGTGCTTTCGGATTTTATTGGGCCAGCCCGTAACCCATTTAATGGGCCGGGCCAGCCCATGTTAATTTCTTGCCCAATAAGGAGCCCATGATCAAAAAGTTATTAAAATCTAATATGTTTAAGTGGATGTGACGTCAGCGTTAGATCACAGGCATGTGCCTCAAAATAATTCCTACCATGGCACGTGACCGAGCATTATTAAGAAATAGCAAATAAGATTTCGACACGTGGTAAGGGAAAAGGTTTATATCTTGTTTCATTTGAGAAGTTACACACGGATGGAATGAAAAGAAAAAAAAGGTCACGTGAGCTCAAATTAAATCACAATGAGACAAGTGTCGACGCACTACAAATGGAGAGCAAATATTGAGAAGCCATGTGGCAGATCCATTTCGCCTCAAATGCATATCAATTTGCAAACAAATAAAATCCTATGGACGAAAACAGTGCGTGTAAATGAGGCAGTCAAGGATTAAACGTGTCGATTGATCAACGGTTCATTTTCATTCCTGCAAATTGGTGATCCGTGGGAATGAGGAAGTGAGCAAATGATTGGCTAATCAAATTACCAATGATTAGTGCATTTTACACTATTACCCCCTGCCACCCTATAAAAGTGAACCCGCTCCCTTACACATCTAGTTTTTTTTCACTTTTCTTTCGAGTTTTTTATTTTCAGTTTTTTTTAGTTAAGCTTATTGTAAAAGCTACGACTTATTTAGATTTTTAATTTAGGAAACTTTGTACAAGCTTCTTTTAAAGCCTTTAGTTTAAGTTGTATGTGTTTTTAACAAGTTTTTAATATAAAAAGTTTGGTTTTAATCATGAGTTGTTTTGGCTTAATTTCGATAAGCTAATTTTTGAGCTTATTCAATTAGCTTATTAGATCGAAATCTTTTAAAAACATCATAGATCCAGGTTATTAAGCTCTTACAAGCTTAATCACCTCCTTCTTATATGTTTTTAATTCAAATCGACGAAATAAGCTCAAATAAGCTCATGTTTAGCTTATTGAGTGGTTTCATTTAGCAAACTCCTTTTAGATCTTTATAAAATCATAAAAAAAGTATTTCTATCTAATAAGTTTTGTCAAATCTCGTTTAGATCTTAAAATCTAAATTTTAGCTTGTTATAAGTTTTTAAAACAACTTGTTTAGCTTATTCAAAATGAAATTTGATCATGGTTTAGTAATAAGCTGTTAGTATAATGCATTTTGGATGTGAAATATTGAGCTTATGGATTGGATCTGTTTGTTAGAGCTTATTGATCTCATATAGCTTATTTGATCTCAATAGTTATTAGATTTGATTATGTCTAGAGTTTATTCGATTTTATTTGTTGAAGTTTTGGTGATGATTTGTAAATCTCCAATTGCTCACTCATTGCTCATTTGAAATTAGTTGTTCTTATCGTAGCTTATTGTATACTTCTGCTCATTAAGTTCGGTTGAGATTATTAAAGTTTAGCAATTTGTTTGGTAAAACTAGTGCTTATAATTTGATTTGTTGGGTAATGTTTGATTTGTTAGGCTGTCATAAGTTTGTAGAATCACTTTGGACTTTGTTTCACATTTGGTCTGAGCCCATATTCCTTACTTCATCATTTAGACCTTCGTTTGGTTTGTAGAATTCATCTTTAGATAGTTTGGGACTGTGTAGGTAGAATAGGATTTTGTCTTGGTTCGATGAATTTGATGGGCTAAATGTTGTTAGTTAATAGAAAATTACAAAAAGTGGAATTGTTATACTTGTTTTATGTTAATAATTTTGTTTTATGTTTTGTAATTTTTTTTTGGTACCGGTCTACTCATGAGGCGTGGAGCTTACGGGTTTATTTAGCTAGACCGACTTTGATTAGTTGTTTTAGTTAAATAAATCGGGTGGTATTCGTTTACTTGCGGGTCTCTAATTCGGTTCCATTTTCTAATCCCTTTTTCAATATTTAGCATAGTTTTATTTTATTGTTTCATATTATGTTTGCCTATTTGAATTTTTGCCATGCTTAGTGTAGATTTATTTTATGTTTGATAAATTGAATTTCGTTATGCTTAGTGAGTAGATTTACTTGTGTTTGCTAAGTGATTAGTGATTTGGAATTTAAGTGCGGGTTTAAAAAGGTTTAAAAAATTAATAGTCATTAGATTTTTCCAATTTAAATATCGTCATTTACTTTTAATGCAATTTAATTACTTGTCATTTATTATTAAAAAAGCATTTACTTTATTTGTCATTTAATTTCTTTAAACTTGTTATCTTTAAGGATTTTAATTCATTAGACCTAAACCCGCACTTAATGAACATTTTACGTCACTTAGCAAGCATATTTGTCATTTATATCTTTTAGATCAAATTTTAGTTTAAACTTGTAGTTTTAAATCTTAGTATTAATATTAGTTTAATTTTTAGTATAAAAATAGTTTAAAGCCAAAACCAAAACTTTTATGACAAACAAGCTCGGTTCCCGACATTCCCATAGATTTCTATTCACCTCTCGCCGAGGAAACGACCCGGGAGGTTTTTGATAATTGCTTTGGTTAAAAGCGATTTTCTAGAACCCGACGGAAATACTATACTATATTATTATTGATTATATCCGACTATACTATATATTATATATATACGTATTTGGGTGGATCAATTTTTGGCGCCGCTGCCGGGGAGAGGTGTAGCGATTTTTACGGGATTGTTTGTGTTCGAGCCTTGAAGATCCTTTCTTCGGAAAGTTTATTTTCGTTCTTATAAAAAATATAAAAATCCAAAAATATTTTTCTTCTTATTTTTATTTTTCCTTTTCTTTTATAAATATTAAAAATACCAAAAATATTTTTTATTTTTATTATCTTTATAAAAAAATTTCAAAAAAAAAATATTCTCCTTTATCCTCTTACTTCATTTAATTCTTATCTTATTTATTCTCTTATCCGTTTAATTCTTCGATATGTCTTCGTATAACTATTTTGGTTGCTCGTGGTGTGGATGTCCGTTTAATGGTGGAAACTGTCCGGGCTGTAGCAGTGTAGCATCCGGAAATGAGTTTGTCTATGACCCAAATCCTTATTCTTATAATGAAACACCCGATTTTTCTTACCCACCTCCACAGCCCCAGTACGAGACATACTCGTGTGAGTTATGTGGGAACGATTCTCACTATGGGTTTGATTGTCCACCACGGGTACCGCTTGTCTATGAGCAGGAACCGTGCTACAATCAAAACTTTAGTGATAATTATTATCCACAAAATTCACCGAGTTTTCTTTGTTGTGATAACTGTGGGGGTCCTCATGAAAGTTTTCAGTGTCAACCAATGAACCAAAATTTCTATAATTCTAATTCTTTCGGTTTTGACCAATCCCAACCCCCACAGTTTCCCGTCATTCATCAACCTCCTCAAGAAACGAGTGTGGAAATTTTGCAAGCTAAAGAAGACTTAATGATTTCTATAGAAACCTTTTTAAAGAAATTTAACCGTATATCTTTTAGAGAAACGCCAAAGGTTTTATTGCTAGCGTGGGAGAAATTTTTCGAAATTAAGCATAGAGAAAAGCAACATCCTCCAGAAGATATAGAAGAATTGATTCGTAAACTTCTTGAAGATGTGCAAAATATAAGTGAGGAGCTGGCAGAGTTTATTAATAGTCCGAGTTGGAGTCGTCCTGCCTTCTACTTAGATGATGACGAGGAGTATACTATTGCAATCACACCCGATTTACCAACCGAGGAACCCGATAACTCTCTAAGTATGGGGGATGAGCATCTTGACACTATTCCGGCAACGGAATCGGACGAAGTAATAAAGTCTAGTGTTGAGAACCTTGTCCTAATCCCAAGAGAGTCTGAGGTTACTTCCGATAATGAAAGTGAGTGTGATGTGCCCATTGATGATGAATCTTCTCCGACTTTTATGACTTTCTCGAATCCTCTTTTTGATTCTAACGACGATTTCTCCTCTAGTGATGACGAGTCACTTTCTGATGATGACGTTCTAATGGAAAATTTTAAAATTTATTCGAACCCTCTTTTTGATAACGAAGAAATCATTTCTACCAAGATGGATCCGCATTCCTTTAATGCTGAGTCTAATCTTATCGAATCTTTGCTTAATCGAGATACTTTGATTGATACCAAAAAGACTCAAAATACACACTTAAAGCAGATGTTTTAAACCTTTTTGTGCTTCTAGCCAGATCACCTTGACTCTATTATAACAAGCTTTAGAAGATTTGTGAGACAGTTAACTATCTTAGGTGAAATCCAGCACTCCAGAAGTAATTTCCTTAACCTTAAAATTTTTAAGAAGTCTTCCTACTGAATGAGGAATGCATGTTGTTGTCTGAGAAACAAGTCAGACTGGGCTCAATAAGTTTGATGACCTATACAACAATTTTAAGATTGTTTAAACCAGAAGTCAAAAGAATTGTAACCTCCTAGCTCCAAACTCAATGCTCTCATAATTTTGGCCTTTTGTCTCAGGTCATAGCAGTGACAAATGATGGTAATACGCTAATGTTCATAGTTAGTTAACTGTTTAGTTCTCCTGTTAGTACTCTCGCTACACTATAATAGTACAGCTTGCCTAGTGAAGCCACATAATGTCTATATTTTGGGCCACTCAACCCACGTGGGTCCTCAGTTGTTCATGAAGACCTAGATCAAATTCATGAAGATGATCTTGATGAAATGGATTTAAAGTGGCAGTTGGCTTTACTAATATGAAAGCAAAGAAAAGTTTTTATCAAGACTGGTAAGTAAAGATAATCAAATCAATGGAAGTGATTACTGCTTGATATCGACAAGAAAAAGGTGGAATTGTTCAATTGTCATAAGTTGAGACTTTTTTCTAGAGAGTGCAAGAAATCCTAAAGAGTCTAAGAGAAAAAAGCAGGAATCAAGACAACTCAAGGAGGACAGTGAATGTGGAAGAAGCTTCTCCCAAAGCTATGTTAGCTATAGATGGTACTACTTGGGTGGGTGAGTTGTAGATTTGAAGTGAGTTACCTGTCCAGCGCTGTTTGAGAGATTCTACTACCAACTTTGCACTTATGGCTTTCTCTGATTCTGAGTGTACAAAATAACAAAAACTTGCTCTAAAACTTGCTGAAAAATTATGAAGATCTTAAAACCTCAGAATGATATTGAAGTAGAAGATTTATGAAATTCTAAATCTGATTTATCTAATTACAAAATAGGTTTAGCTTCCTGTAGAAGAACGACTGGTACTTTTATAAGAAGAATGAAAGTATGCTATAAAAGATCAGATTGGCTGTTCTTAAAAGAGATTCTTCTTTGACAAAGACACAGATATTAATGGTCTAAGAAACAGGTAGAAAGATTAAGAAAGAAAAAGATTTAAAATCAGTTTAAAAATTGATAACTATGAAAATCCTCTAAAAAGTACTGGAACAATTGATTGCAAATCAATATATCTGTAACAATAAGAAAGTCTAGGTATAATTGCTGTTTCCCCCTCCACTTATAGGCTTGTATGCCCCTCCTAGGTGTTGATTTATCAAGTATCAGGAATTAGAAATTTAAAGAACCGAATTTGAAGGATATGGTGTTAAGGAAACAAAGAGATCTAGTGAAAATGTCCTCTAAGGAAGACAATAGACACATCCAGATGCTCCAATAATTGTGGAAGATGGTGATTTTCTGATTGTTGATGAAGATGAACTGTGGAGTTAGAATCCTTAATGTTCAAAAGCCTAAGCAAGCTGAGATCAACCTAGAAAGTTAGTCCAAAACCTCAGGACAACAAACAATCTTGAATAGCCACCAAAGCCTAAGAAATTAGGAGTTGGATTTCAGTATACAATAAAATCTTGTTTGTGTGAGGAGTTTTAACCACTAATTAAAGACTTTATGTGATATTCATTATAAAAAGATGGGGTTACAAATACCTGTTTTGTAACAATGATGAAAAAGGTGACTGGTCAAAGGGAAGTTATGACCAGTTTGGACTAATTAATGAGGGTAAATCATCAAAATTTCTCTAATTCTAAAAGGAATTTTGCTCCAAAAGCAGTTTTAACCAAGTCTGGCTTAATACCAGTTAGTGCTGCTAGGCCAATTAATACCGCTGTACACAAACCCTTTGCAAATGTTACCAAACCAAGGACAAATGTTTTTCAAAAGGCACATTCCATCATTTAAGAAACCTTTATTAACCCAACAAACAGTACTTAAAAACAGAAATTTGAGTAACCAAGTTAATACTGCTAATGTAATTTCTATTAATACTGTTGGAAAGCAAGGGATTAATGCTGTTAAACCTACATCATACTGGGCATGGAGACCTAAAGTAAAATGAATAAATACATGTCTAACCAGAAATACTGGATTTTGTGTTTGTAAGCTAATTTGCTATGTGGATCCAACAGGTAGAAACAAGTCAGTAATGGCTTTTGGGTTCCCAAGAGAAATTAATTCTCTTATACTTGATGATGCTGTGTTAGTACTATTATTGCATTTATCTATGTTTAGTGACTAACATTTACAGGTCTACAAAGAATCATAGTTGATTTTTGAGGGGAGGATTGATGAAAAGAATGGATGGTCTTTTAGTTGTTGGTGTTACATACCACAACAACAAAATGGTCACAATTCACCAAGCTTAACAGCATAAGAAATGGCAATTCATAAGCAAACTGAATTATTATGAAAAGACTTTTCAAATCCCGTTCAAGGGTTGACAATTTACCAAAAATTGTAGGGGTTCTCACACACTTCTTTTCATGGTGTAAAAGTTGGCTAGTCCAAGGATCAAACAGTTCTTGGTAAAGACTCACAAATTTTTTGATATGCGATAGTTTTGCTAAAAACTATATGGTTATCAATGCACCATTTTGCAAATAAAGCATATGACTTTCCAGGGCAAACGGCAACTGGTAAAAGAATCGATAAAATCCTTTATAGCAGGGAGTTTGCCAAAAACAAATAATTCAATGGATCCCACATCTCTCAAGTTATTTATACACTTGAAAGAGGAGATGACAAGTCTGTAACTTATAAAATTGAAAAATTTATTACCAAATTATTGAGAATGTCCCACTATTTTGGAAGATGCTTTTAAAGAAGACTCATACTCTAGACTCAAACAACGTGTGAAAAGAAAGTCAGAAGATCGGCAAACAAGCTCAAGTTCTACCAACAAAAGAGTAATTTGATTTATCAGAAGATTATGTCAAACACAGGGGAGGAAAGTAGAAAGAATTATTCATTAGAGAGTAAGACAAACATCGATGTTATGCTTGGTGTTAAACAGTTCTATTGCTCAAAATTACAACTGTCAGTACTAAACTAATCAGTTAGTACTGCTAGTTCAAACTTAGTACTGCTAAGGTTACCGTTAGGTGCTGTTTTTAGCATAACAAAAGGAGTCGTTAAGAAATAGTTCTGTCTCTAAATATTTCATGATAAGCTCAAATCTTTTACAAACAGTGAATATAAACTCTTTTACACTTCTTACAAAATTCCAGATTGTTAATTAATTCATCAAAATGACAACTTTGGAGTCTTGCAACAAACCTAAATATGTAAAATTGGAATAAATATGCTGGGAATAGGAACAGAAGCAAAAATTCGAAGTTGCAAGAATACAATAGCTGATGACACTACAAGTTTTCATGGAGAGTTTTCAAGCATTATAAGAGACTTGAGCAGACAAGAATATAATTTCAACTCTACAGTTTGGTTCAAGTAAACATATGAAACATCGTTCAATAGAAGTTCATGATTTAGTATTTATGGGGAGATCTGAAAATGATGTTTGATCCAAATGATAAGATGACATATGGTTGAAACCAACACTATTGGAGTTTGCTGAGTGGAAACTACATTAATACAGTGTGTTCATTGTTTATTCTTAGAGGTACTTTAATCAGATTAACAAGCTAGTAGATCAATAGTATCCACTAAGAAGGAAATCTGAAGAATGGAAATCCTTGAAGAAGATGATCAAACTGAAGATTAAGCAGAAGAAAGAAAGCGAAATGGAATCAATCTTATAAAGTTTATCAAATCTCAGATTGCAGAACAGAGTTAGTGTGATTTTTCAGCAAAAGAATATGAAGATTTTTTTGTAAAAACCAATAAGCAAGAAAGCTCAAGTGTTTGAAAGAATCCTCTCAAAATCAAAAAGCTTTAATTTTTAAAGAAACTTAAGATATTAATTAAATCATAATTTAGGGGAGAATGTTGGGATTACAGAGCTTTCTACAATATATGTTGCTGAAGAACTTAGTAAAAAAACACCGACCGGTTAAGTTTAAAGAACTTAGTAGTGTTAGTTAAAATTAGAACCGGCCGCTAGTACAAAGTTTAGTACTAGTCAGCATAGATTTAGTACTGTTAGTTATATAGTTAGTACTATCATTACGAGATGATGCATGAGTTACATTAGGTATAGATATGCATGATTACTGTTAACCACGGCTTTTTGTACGCCTATTGGTTTTTCCTTAGTGTATAAAAGAAACCCATACTGCATATTTAGAAAAAATCATTGATAGATAATAGAAGCAGATCAATATACATAGACTAGTTGTTAGGCAAAACATATAGTTTGTTTTAGTGGAATTTGTTCAATATAAGGAAAGTTCTGTGTTCAATTGTATTGATTGTTTCTCTGAGGTATATAAGAGGTAAATATCTGCAGTGAGTCTTTTAATATACCACACCACAAGGTTTCTAATATAGTTGTTTAGATTTATCTAAACGGAACAAAAGATCCATTTAATTAGAACCATCACTTCTTCAACCAACCTCCACAACTACCATACGTGACATACTCTATAATTTTAAGAGGGACTCACATCCCCGGGTCAGATTGTTCAACAGGGAACACACCCGTCTTTGATCAGGGTCCCTGTTACAATCAAGACTTTAGTTTTAACCAACCTCTACATTATTCTCCAAGTTAGCCACAACAATTTATTTGCTGTGAGAACTTCTGTGGTGGGGTCGCTCATGAAAACTTTCAAATGTCAACCGATGAACTATGATTCTAGTTTTTGTTATAATCCTCATTTTTCCGGTTTCAACCAAAACCAACCCCCGTAATTTACCGTCAATCATCAACCTCCTTGTGAAATAAGTCCGAAAGAGTTGGTAGAGAAGTATATTGCGATGTTGAAAACCGTTTTGAAACATATTGTTCAAACTTATGTGGGAAAGAGTCTGGAAATATTACTTGCTGAGGGGAGACTTTATAAGCTTATCGACACATTGCAAATAAAGCAATGTTTCCCGAACGATATGTTAGATTTACTACCTCAAATTGAGAAGATATCAAAAACTCTTAATACGACTTGGAGCATAAGGAGCAATCGGCTAAAATTAGTAAATTTCGTATTAAGAATTTTCGGTTTTACGATGATACTACGATGAGTATTCTATTCAAACTCAAGAATATCTCAAGAAATTTTCTTCTGCAATCACTCCCGACTTACCCATTACGGACTCTCTCATAATGGAGGACGAGCATCTCGACACTATTCGGGTAACGGAATCTGCTAACACAATCAAGTCTAGTGTTGAAGACCTTGTCCCTACCCCAAGTGAGTTCGTGGATTTATCTGATGGTGAAAGTGAGTGTGATGTGCCCATTAATGATGATTCACCAGAATCTTATTTCACGACTTTTTCTAATTCTCTTTTCGATTCTAAACGATGATTTCTCTAGTGGATAGACGAGTCATTATCCGAAAGGAAATACAAAATCCGCTTTTAGATCTTGACGATGAAATTATCACTAACGAAAAATTCTATCCTAATCAAAAGGATTTAGATGGTGTCATATTCGAATTCCACTGTAATTGATAAACGTAGCTTTAACGCCGACATCGTATCTTTTATGAATCTCATACAAAACGTGACTCTCCGATTGATTCAAAGCAAAGATCGATTCTAGTTTGATGAAATTTCACTTCCCTCGTCCACTCGGAAATTCCTTCTTCTTCTCAATTCTTTTTCCCTCAAATACCGGCTCTATGGTGAAGAAATTGAATTTGTTTCTTGATAATTCGATACCATCGGGTATGATAATGATGATTACCGGAAGGGGACATTCTTACCTCTTGGAAGAAATTACTTGACCAATGTTCTCCTCTTCCCCTACCCGACGAGTGAATGACATTACCGTCGATGTTATCCCTTAGCGACCGTAGACGAATTATTATTTAATGTGATTCTTTAAATACGATGAACCTTTTGACCCTGGGAGAGGTGAAAATGTTGTTTTTCTAAATGTTGAAGAGGACGATACCGTCACATTAACCATCCGACTTTTTTCTCCCATTTTGTCACCTACCCCGAGGCCTCTCCTTTATCTTTCTTTCTTCCACCGGAGTGAACGACACTTTTAAGACCCCGGTATCTCTACTTAGAGCCGGTGGCATCTCATCGGGACGGAACTTTCATTTTCATTAATGAAAGCCCGATCGAGATTTTCTTTTCCATTTTCTCCCCCAAGGACAAATTAATTCGGGGTCGAGTCAAGCTCGTGACTCGGTTAACAAAAACAAGCGTTTCTTCTCTATCTTCTTTATCCTATTTTCTAACAAATAATGTGAGGGGCTCGCCTCTTTCTTTTCTCCGTGTTTGTTGTTTTTGTGGTTTTAATGTCTAGGATACCCGATTTTGAAGACTCACGAGGCTATGGTTTTGTCCGATTTATTCCAAGCCGAACCTCAGCTTCATTTAAGGAATCCATTTTCCTAATCTTATCGATTAACCCTCAATACTTGAATTAAGCCTTAAAATTAGTATGGGGGTATTAATATCACATCGAGGACAATGTGTCAAGTTATTAGAATGAGGGGTGAAGCTATCGATTTGAATATACTCCTGCACCGTTGTTTCTCGACGGTAGACCCCTATTTACCACCACAAAAAGTGATTTATGTGAAAAATAGCAAAAAAATTTAAATTTGTGTGCATAAAAAGTGATAAATGGTGAAAAAAAAAATAAAAAAATGATTAAAAATTGTTGTTGACATAAAGAAAGTTATAGTAACTGAGAAAAAATACTTTTTATCTACCGGTTTGAGATTGTTGCCAGTCTATGTGACTTGTTAAAGTGCCGATCTTAATTCATTAGGCTAAGTATTCACGAGTTTCTTTATTAGAAATTTTAAATTGTGAAGAACAAGAGATGATAGAGTAGAGTATAAGTTTTGATGCTAAACATAGAATAGTTGGATTTCTTTAAAGCTCATAAGTGTTAATTGTGGCTTTTTCTCCCATTAGCTTGTTTCACCTTTATATATAATTGTTTAATAAATAGAGTTGTGCGGTTTTTTGGTTAATAATTAGTTAATAGAAGTTTTCTTTAGTTCCTTTGTGATTAAGATGAGTACACATTAGGAATACTTAATTTGGCATACTATATGTATCACATTAATAAATATTTTGCTTATCCCTTAAAGAGCCTTAGGGTATATGGGGTAAGTAGAATTTAATAAGTGAAATTATAGCCTTATTCATTCCTTAAAGAGCCTTAGGGTATATGGAATGGATATTGTTGCTTAATTTTTGTCTTGTTTGTACCTTAAAGAGCCTTAGGGTATATGGTGCAAATAAGATTGGTCCATTTATGTCTTAAAGAGCCTTAGGGTATATGACATGAATGGTGCCTTGCTTAAGTAACCTAATAAAAGCCAAATTTTGGTCGCCTCGATGTGGACTTTAATCTTGATGACATTTGATCTTTTGAAAAGGGCTAGGAGCTAATTATTGCGTTTTTAATCGTTACGCTTTATTTTTGGAATTAATAAGTATCGAAATAAAGTCTTAAAGAGCCTTCGGGTATATGACTTAAATAAAATCTTGAGATACAAAATTAGGAATAAGGGAGGAAAAGTAAGTACACAATTAGCTTTTATGAGTAGTGTTAGCATCATAACTTGTAATTTACAATGATCTTGTTTTAAGCTTGGCTTGGAGAGGTGAAAGCCGGGGACGATAAATTTATCCATTTGGACACTTTTTGTGCTTTTTGTTCCGTGATCCTAAAAGTTATCAATGAATAATGAAAGAATTATATTATGTCACGCATGAATAAGTTAAAAGTTGGAAATTATGAAAATCATAAAAATGCTCAAAAAAAATTTCCAATATAAAAAAAATATGGGTAAAACGGGGGTGCGTGCGAATTAAATGATTTCTAAACCTTTAATGGACTTTTTCTGTTCTTGTTTGATTGTGAGGGGGTCATAAGTTAAAGGGGATGAAATTATTTATTTCCGGGTTTGTTTTATTTACATTGCGTGCGGGACCAGCAATGGCTTAGTGTGGGGGAATTTGATATTCGCTAAAATACACATCTTTTATACCCCGTAAAACACTATTAATCGGACTAAAAATACTAAAATATGCTTAATTATATTGCAAATATGTTTGTTTGGTATTTTTATGTCTTGCAGGTAAAAGGATTGAAAACGGTGCAAAAACAGGAATTATCGGGCTCAATTTGGTCAAGTCTAATTATTACTCAAGCTGAGATGAAGTCGTGAAAAGTCCCCGAGCATACCAGTAGAAAGAGCACGAGAATACGAGTCCAACGGTGCCCTCGAATTTTATTGGGCCAGCCCATAACCCATTTAAATGGGTCGGGCCAGCCATTGTTAATAAGCCCATTACCAAGAATTTAAATGAATCTGATTTTTTGATGTGATGATGTCATCATGACATCACCGTCATGTGACTTCTAATTAAATCAAGTAGTATCATGTGCCACTCCACTTTCATTTTATGTGCATATTATATGAAGCCACGTAGCAATGAAGAAACTTTATCTCAATTCATTGTTTCAGTTTGTAAGAGAAATAGAGCGAAATGATCCAACAATCATAAATGGGGCGTTCGAATTAAGCTAACTCAAGAGCCACGTGGAGTTCATCTATCGGTTGGGCAAATGTGGCGATCCGAGGGAGCATGAGTACAGGCCAATGATTGGTCAAATTATTAAGCAATGATTGGAAAGATCTCATTTTGCTTTTATTTGCTAAATCTCTCGTTAAATTTACATTTCGTGTTAGCTTATTCATTAAGCTGAATTTTCGTGCTTATTTTCGCAACTTATTATTCCCAAAGGTCCTTAATAACTTAGATAATGGCTCCTAAAAGCTTTCCAAGTTGATTCGAGCTATTATTGATTGTTTTTTAGCACTTTTTGATTTAATAAGTTCTAATAAGCTCGGATCTGGCTTATTGACGTGCTTATTTCATCTTAGTGTTATTAGGAGCTCTTATTTCTTGATAAGATAATCATCTAAATAGCTTATTCGGTGTAGAGTGGGCTAATATTGTTGGATCGAACTTTTGTACGCTTATTTGCTTATTCGTTTCGTCATATTGGTTCGTTAATATGCTATATGCTTACTCGAAATCCTTGTAGCTGCCTTTAGTTGCTTATTAATTCAGTTTAGTGCTTACTTCGTGTTTGTATTGGCTTATTGAGTAGCGTTAGTTTTAAATCTCGTTTTAGCTTAATTGCAAAATTAGTGTTGAATTAATTCGTTCATGTGTTTTTTCTGGTCTATCGTTGCTGCTTTCAACTCAGTTTTTAGCTTGTTTCGTTTTTCATATTAGCTTATTAAGTAGTATGAGTTTTAGATCTCAAAATTGTTTTAGCTTATTATTAAGATTTCGAGTTTTGTTGCTTATCTCAGTTTTAGAAGAACTTAACTTGTAATGCCATTGCTTTTGGCTTATTCTTGTTTGCTTATTAAGGTTTGTTAGTGCTTATTCAGTTTTGGTGTTTTATTCGTGTAAAAGTCTGGTAGAATGCATTAGATTAGATTAAAATTAGACTTTTGAATAATGGGCCACGTTTAATGATTTGGGCCTGCGTTTGGTTTGTTCATAATTGGGCCTTAGATTAATTTGTTAGACCTGGGCTAGTTTCGAGTAGTTAAATAGTAACAGAATTTGAAATATGAAATGTTTTACTTTAACAGTTTTATTTGTTTTGTTTTACAGAACCGGTATACTCATTAGGCGCGGAGCTTACGGGTTTATTTAGCTAGATAGAATTTAATTATTTTCTTTAGCTTAATAAATCGGGTGGTATTGTTTATTTGCGGCGCTTCGATTCAGGTTCTACTCTTTAATCTCTTTTCAATACTTAGATTAGTTTTATCGTTCCATAATATATTTGCGTATTTGATTTTTGCCATGCTTAGTGTAGATTTATTTTTGTCGTTAAATGTTATGTTTGTTAAATTGAATTTCGTTATGAGTAGTGAGTAAATAACTTGTGTTTGCTAAGTGATTAGTGATTTGGAATTTAAGTGCGGTTTTAAAAAGGTTTAAAAAATTAATAGTCATTAGAATTTTCCAATTTACATACCGTCATTTACTTTTAATGCAATTTAAATACTTGTCATTTATTTAAAAAAAACATTTTACTTTACTTGTCATTTAATTTCTTGAAACATGTTTTCTAAGGATTTTAATTGTTTGAACTTATTTTAGCTTATAGAGCTTATTTGGTCATTTGTTTTTAAGCCTACTTTTAGCATTTTGTCTTTAAAAACCAAAAATAACACTCAGTACATACTGAGTGTAAAACCCTTTTTCAGCTAGTTTTTTCTTAGCTTATTTATATTTTAAAATGTATTTCAATGGCTGTTTTAAATAGTTTAGAGGTCAAGCTTTTAAGATTTTCAAACCACTAGTCCATAAGGTTCTTCTAAAAAATAAGCTCAAAGTAGCTAGTTTGTCTGTTTTAAAAACAGTTTTGAATCAACATGCTTTTTGGCTTTTTCAGCTTTTAGCTTATTGTATTTGCTCAAATTTGGTTCATTCTAGTTTTTTTTAGATTAGTTATAGGGCAGTAGTAGCTTATTTTACTTAGGCTTTTTTGCTTATTTTGTTTTCTTAGTTTTGAAAAAAGTCAAAAAGTCCTTAAGTAGAATCTGTTAAATAGATAAGTTGTTTCCTAGCTTATTTTAGATTTTCAAAAAAGTTGTCTTTTTTAAAAGTAGTGTATTTTTAGTTGATTTACTAGTTTGCTTTAGAAAAGTTTTGAAAAATAAAAAAATGCAAAAAGTTAAGCCATGGGATTCGAACCCATGACCTAACCTTTAACACCCACTCGTCCCAACATACACACACTCAAACCACCAGCACCAGTAGGGCTATATGTCATGATAGCCCTTTACTAGTTTTTATACACACCTTTGTTTTCTATTTACTAAAAAAGCCGTAGCTTATAGTTAGCTTTTTAGGGCTTATTTCGCGAGCTTATTTCGAGATTTCATTTTCATAAAATCAATTTTACTTTAATACACTTTTAGTATTTTTCCTGGAATGTTTAGAGTTAGTTTTCTATTTTTAAATCATTTTTCTTTATTAAAAACATTAAAAAATCATAAAAAATAAAAAAATAATCAAAAAATTAATTTTCTTTTTCTGAAAATTTTCTTTTATCATTTTCTAGATTGAGAAATTTAATTTGTTTCCGTAGGTTTTAAATTTAATTTTCTTGCTTAATTGTCGCGTTTTCTTTATTTCTTGTTAACGTCTTTATGCTTTCATGTTTAATCATCATTACTTGCTTACTTGTTTTCGTGCATTTATTTACTTGTTATTTATATTTAGTAGGACTTAGAAAACCAAAGGCAAAATATTTTACCCATTCAAAACGCGCGATCACGAACGTTACCGAATGCCAATTCATGCTTCGCCAAGGACAAATGACCCGGGAGGTTTTTGAGACAACTTTGGTAAAAAGTTTGTTTCTCGAATCCGACGGAAAATACTTACTATACTATAATTGTTAACATCCTTATATACTTATATTATATTATATAGAGTGTGTTTGGGCGTGATCAATCCGCCCTATGGCATTAGATTTAAACATCTTCCTTTTGTCAATCTCTTGCTTAAAATTCTAACATACATGTAACTAAACTTTAGTTAATCATCATTTATCTCTACAAAAGAAACAACACAAGCGTATTCTATTAAGGTAAATAACCTTAATGTTGGATTTTTTTCACATAAAAGACAATGCAAATCTGTAGCATTCCTTTGAACACTCTCATTGTAGCATGCATTACACATTGTCACTCTTAAGCATACTCCTAGGTCCTAGATGGCTCATTCTCTCTTATACATACGACAACTTGCTTGCTCTCTCATTTAACCTTAGAATTCCACACGTCTTGATTAGGATTATGCGAACCGAAATTAAAGCATGTTAGCTGAGTCATGTTAGGCCTCTATGAAAAGATAATACAAATTTTATCTTTGCTACACTTCATTAGGCAAATATAGAAATTATATTTTGTCTAACATGAGAATGACTACTGAAGAATCTATTGCACTAGAAATTCAATTTGACCTAATGGTTGAACTGCTTCTAAGAGTGAAGTTAGGTTCATGATATAAACCCTAAAAATGGTCGATGTTTAGCCCTACAGAATTGAGCACCACTAGTGATATGTCTCATATTCATATCTCTATATATTGATTAAATACTCTTCCAAAATATGCCTAATGATAGTCTACATCGATAAACTTTGTATCTCATTAGGAGTACACACTAAGCAAGTAGAAATTAGATTTCTTCCTTAGTCAATCTAGACAACATGCACCTCACATATGTGCTTTGAAGGATCAAGATGATAACTGCACCCGTCTTGAAATGCAATTAAATGACTCATGAATTTTGATGCTCAACGATTTATTGCATTACTACTGATGCATGTCTATTATAAAGGCGTTTGTCCTTTTTTCTATCAATTTTAGAGAAAATAGTCACATAGTTTATCTAAATGACACATGCTCCTAAATGCTACATATGCACATGTTTTACATGATGATTACATTTAAAATTATCATGTTTTGTTTACGTCATCTTACAATGACTTACATGTAACTGTGCACCTACACTATATTAAGGTTGATGTATGACAAATAAGGTTAGATGGTCATAACAGTTTTTTCCCCCCTTACACATTAATCTGTTTATTAAAGTGTTATAATTGCTTAGATAAACTTGCAATGCTTATATCTTATATGTCATATACATTATGTATAATTTTTCTCACACTAGAATATCTATTTCTTCGAGTTCGGTCACTAATCTAATTTTCAAAAGAGTCATAAAAATGCTCTTAAATCTTCGAGAGTCTCCTATATATATATATATATATTTTCTCACACTATAATATTTTCCTTCGCATCCGCGTCACAAATCTAAAAAGTCAAAAGAGTCGTAGAATGGTCTTAAATCTCCTTGAGTCTTCATTCACACCTTCCCTTAATCATCATCTCCCTTTCTTCCAAATCATCCACTCTTTCGTCAAGAAAAGGTTAGATACTAATCTAACGCTCCTCCAAGTAGGTTTGACAACTTGAATATTTCATCCGAAATATTCAAGTATCTTTAACTTGCAATCGCAAATGTTAAAGGTCATATCCAAAAATTCCTATTCAAGCCGTTTAACAACATAAGTTAAAACGCTCTTCTTTCTATTCGACGAAAACATTCTTTCTCTTCGATGAAAGCATTCTTTCTCTTCGACGAAATATTCTTTCTCTTTGACGAAAACACTCTATCTCTTTGACGAAACATTCTTTCTCTTTGACGAAAACATTCTTTCTTTTTGAAGAAAACGTTCTTTCTCTTTGATGAAAAAACTCTTTATCTTTCGATCACACCTCTTCCTTCTCACTTAACCATGCCTCTACAACCATAAAGATGGCTAATCTCTTTCCTCTACTATTTCCTCTACCACCTTTAAGATAACCTTATACCTTATCATATGATTGTTTTATCAACATTCACAATACTCGAGAAGACCACCATCCATCTTGACATTGTCAAGCTCGGCGTCTCTATCTTCGTTTGTTTTCTTTATTATTATTATTATTATTTTCGCGTACAAAACACACCGAAGATACGTCACCATTTCCTTCGGGACAATGTCCAAAAGAAAACATCTCCATAAAAAAGGTTGTGTCTGAAGATAACATCGCCGACAATCTTTCTTTACCCCTAAAGCATGAGTCGTTAAATTATCTTCGTCAACGTTTAGGAATGATGGAACACATTCCATAAATCGTTCTCTTCTTTTCTTCTAGTTTCAATTCTAGTCCGTGTTCCATTCCATGTCGTGAAAACTTAAATACTTCATCCGAAGTACTTTAAGTATTTTTAATTAGCGAAATGCAAATTAAAATGTCACTCTTTTCGAAAAAAAATCATCAATTTCTCCAAACATCCTTCCTGTTGGCGATCCGGCGGCCCCTAAATCTATTCTGGCGGCCCCCAGATATATCTGGGACCTCCGGCAGCAAGCTTGTAATACCGCTCATTCTTTTATTAATCCATTACCAAACATTTCCTCTCCTCTGCTACGAGCTGACATCTACTCTACGCCCAAACCTATACCCAATATCTCTCTATAGATCAATTGGTCATCCTCATATCCTAACACTCATAAGCATCATTGCTTATGTTTTCAAGAGTCAAGTGAATTTCTTAATGAAATGCGTCTCATTATCAAACACATTCCTTACATTTGATAGACTTACAATCCATCACTTCACAATAAATCCCCTCACATACAAACCTTGGTCCTCACATCTCACATACGTCTTGTCTCAAATTCATAGACGATTCTTCTCACTCCTAAACGTTTCTTCTCTCTTCTAGTAGTCGTTTCACTTCTAATAAATCTCCTCATCTCTAACGTTTCTTCTCACTTCTTAACATTTTTTCTCTCTTCTAATAGTCTTGTTACTATTAAAATTCCTCCTATATCCCTTGACAACTTAATTATTTCATCCAAAATATTTAAGTAATTTGCGAAATGCAAATGTCACTCCTTCGTTATACTTTCCACTTTCAAAAAGTGAAGAACATAAAGAAGATATTAAATCTTCAATTGTTATTGAGTCACCACATTGTTGAGTCTCTCATTATTATTCCACCATGAAAGAACTACCACCTCATTTCACATCCTACTTTGTTCCTCAACATTGTCAACCAACAAAACACCAAACAAACCTTTAAATTCCCAATCATCCACCTTTGTCTCAATAGGATCATATGCACATCAATTGTTAGTGCAAATGATATATCAATCTTTTCTATCAACTTCTCGTCAACACGTTCCTTCTCTAGTATCGCTCATCCTTTCCTACTTTTCGGCTCTATGAAATCATTTTCATTCACATCCAAGAGCACATCGTCTCCATCCTCGTCTTATTTTTCTTTATATTCTTTTAACGTATATATATATAGACATACTTTTCTAAGATATTAAGTGTCATTCGTCTACTTTCAAATGGTCATTCTCATAATATTTTTTTTGCGTCATTCAATAAATGAATCCCATTCTCATTTATTAAAAGTCGGTATAATCTTTCTCCGTAAGTATACGTCTCGATTCTTTTTATTTCATCATTTAAGTTATTTTTAAAATAATGATTACTTGTGTCTAGTTTCTACTTCTCTTCCAAAGTGTCATACTTTAGATTAATAAAACCTAGAAGTGCATGTCTAGTTCACCGCTAATGTTCTGCTAGTGGCAGTGGATGCCAAGTTGAATAATAGTGCCATTCCTCCATTATATATATATATATATAAATATATTATAATATATATATATATATATATATATATATATATAAATAAATAAATATATATGCCACTTGCCCTACTAACTTGAGTTTTGTAGCACACATCCATATCTTGATTCCTTGGTGCCCCAAACAAGGGGGAGCATACACCGAGAGGGAGCACTTGCAAGTGTCCAACTCATTTAAATTGCATTCATCGAATGTCTTGGAAGCACCGTTGGTAACTAATTTGATCCATGGATCCACTATAGTCAATATACAAGGGGTGCAATAAGCCAAGGGGAGCTCAAAGATATGTGAATAAATAGCATGGAGTTGTTTAAACCGTGATGATAGAAGACTTCACTGGGATGATGCAAGCTCACCTTTTTAGGAAGACATGATCTGGGATCGTCAAATACATTAAGGGGTCATCCACTATCAGCTACGAATTTTACTGAATGCTAACATTCATCCATACTCTATATACTTTATCTCCTCTACTTCAGAATCAACTTCAACCTTCATTTATCATGTCCTCTTCTCATACCTTCAACCTATATACTCGAAGGACCTACCTTCTTCTCATACTTCCAACCTATATACTTTGAGCACCTACCTTCTCATTTATTATGTCTTCTTCTAACCTAACCAACCTATATACTCTGAGTACTTACATTGGATGATAGAGAACTCTGAGCGGGTGCCTTTATGTTTTGAAAAAAGGGGGAGAAGGAGTGTAAACGAGTAGCTTTTACATTTTACTATGAGTTACAGTTTACATATTTTGTCATCATAAAAAAGGGAGAGATTATTAATGCAAATATTACTATATTTAATCTATACAGTCTCTTTATGTTTTGGTGATGACAAACATGTAACTTGTAATACATAACATAAAGTGCGCAAGTTAATCATAATCACAAATCATCAATGCATACATGCATCAACATCTCTCGACGTCTCAAGTCTACATCAACACAAACATTTGTTTACACCCGACGTAAATCATGTAAGGTATGTACAAACAAACATTAAACTTATAGGATGATCAAGAAATAAGTTTTTGTCTTAAACTATACATTTTTATAAATGTAACAAAAAAATTCAAAAGTTAATTAGATAAATTATCTTTGAATTATAAAGAAAGGTTTTATTTGGTAATTATTTTAAAATTCAAATCTAGGCATTTTTCTCCCTAAAACAAGTCCTATCTTCACCAAAAAAATATTTCACCACAAAAAGACAAAAACAAGAGCGTCTGGCGGGACAATCCCTTAAATATTTGGACGGTCCCTAATATATCTGGGACTGTCACTTTTCTGATAGACATGTTTTAGCTCCTATAAATGGTGGCTCATTTCCAACTATTTTCTACGCTTTTTCACTCTATTTTCTCTGATCTAAATTTGTTTTCTTATCCTCTTTTCTTTGATCATTTAACTTGTTTAAATGTGATCTAATCTTCTCTCCATTCTCTTTTTCCTCAAGTGCAAGAGAAGAACTTTCGTCATCATCAAGATACAAAGTTATGTAGTCTAGTTAGTCTATTTGTAACATTTGTTACATATAGATTGAGTCCATGTCTTCCAATCTTTAGTAGTAGTTAGATCTGGATAGTGTGTTAGTCTAGAACATAAGTGTGAGATATGGTTAGTATATTAGTCCTCAAAATACAAGTGTAAGTGGTAGATTGGTTCTAGCTAAGATTAGGACTTGACATCTATCTTAGTGTCGAAAAATAATGTAAGCGACGCAGTTTATGTGTTTAATAATGCAAGCAAAGTAGGGTAAAGAGGAGCTTCATGACCGAAC
>BQNB010053609.1:0-39928 GCA_026074375.1 Tanacetum coccineum
ACATGAGAATCAAAGAGTGTCAAGAATAAGACCATACACCTTCAAAAACCAAACTTTTGATCTAAACTAACCAAGGAAACGCACACACAATCTAGCTAATCATCCCATGGGCTCTGATACCAATTGTAGTATACATGATATCATAACACAAGCATGGATGATTGGGTTAGTGTAGGTCCTTGGTATAGGATCTGATTAGCCTTTTGTAAGACGATAGCTAACTTGAATAAATCCAAATCAACAATGTGAGAGACACTGACTATGAATATCAAGTGTTAATGCGAAATCTTAACACAAGAATTAAGAAGAAACAATAATACTAATTTGCTATTAAGCTCTAATGCTTCTATTGATATTTCAATCACGTACATAACATTGTGCCTTAGGGTTCCTTTTATACACCAAGGAAACCCTAATGGGCTTTACAAACGTGTGAAAGGATAATACATATCCTTTCCTAAGATATCTCCTAAGATATATCTAAGATAACTATTACTATTCTGTTACATAAACAGACTTAACTATGAACAGACTTAACTAAGTATGACAAGTACTAACTCTAGTACTGCTACTCTTCCAGTACTAACTTTAGTACTGCCAGACTTAACTTAGTACTGCCAGTATTAACTCAGTACTACCAGAACTAACTATTACTACCAGACTTAACTGTTATACTTCCAGTATTAAGTCTTTTACAATCTATTTCCCAACAACAACTTACAAACCATACCATCCGCTGATGCAACCCAAACGCACCCACCCTCAGGTGCGGCTGCTAAACCCAAACCGAAACCACCCTCGTGGTGGTTTGACCCGGACCAAGCCGAACGTACTCATGATGCATCACATAAACCGAACGCACCCTTTTGTGCGGACCCCGAACCAACGCGCCCTCTTTGGTGGTTATCTAAACCACACGCACCCTAGGGGTGCGGCTGAGAAACCACACGCACCCTTGGGTGGCAGTGGGTGGTGGTGGATGATGTAGGGGAGGAGATGGAGGTGATGGTGGCATTCGGTGGGGGGAGGGGGTGATGACGATGATAATGATAATGGCAGCGGCGACAGTAGGTGGTGGAGATGGTGGCGGCGCGTGACAGTGCTTGATGATGGGGATCGGGTAGATCCGGGCTTGGTCTATCTTTTTTTAATTTTTGGGTTCGCCGGCAAAAGTCGCCGAAAAAGTTTTCCGGCAGCGACACGGTGGTGGTGACCGTGGCCGGCCGGTGGCTGCCGGATATAATGGGAGAGAAGGGAGAGAGAGGGTGTGAGGTGTGTGTTTATATTTGTAAAATGAAAATGAAAATGTTATAAGTTTTATATTTATATATATTTATAAAAGTTATAAATAAAAAGTGGCAAGAGACTAATAGTCCCTAGGTTAGACATGCGTATAAATATATCCCTGACCACCTTAAAGTGTAACTTTGAGTAATTAATTTTATAAAAAAAAGGTTCGGACTCGTTAGAGCCACTTATCGACGAGTTCAAAATAAAAACTCGAGCCCATTGTTTTCTAAATCATTTTTCTGATAAGAATGAGTATTCACTCGACTAATTTTCGTAAACGTTTTATAAAATTTATTTAAAACGTTTTTATTTATTTTGTATATTTCCGATAAACTTGTCCGTAAAATGATCCTTTTACTCGAATATTTGCGTCTTCAACAAACGTCACTGAATAAAATGTTAAATAATTTATTAAATATTCTTATTTAATAAAACGTGATAATTAAATGTAATTTAATTATTTTTGTGCCGGTACTCGTTCTTGATTCTAAAATCTTGCGAGGGCATTTCAGTCACCTTCTGACTGTTTTCGGGTCTCGGTCAAAACTAAAAAGTTGTCAGGAATGTCATTTTACATCAAATTGCTTTAGAGTCCGAATAATGAAAACGTGCTTTAGATGGTCGTTCTTATAAGTCAAGCCAGACCCTAAAAGTCAAAGATTGAAATCGTCAATCAAAATTTCGAAAATTCTCGGATGTTACACCAACAATCCTCCCCTAAACTTGTGATTTACCTCTAAATCATCAAGTTTCTTGAATTAAACCTTGTTCTATAAGAGGATTCTTCCAAACACTTTATCTTCTTGGTCTTTCAATCTGCATGAATATCTTTTTAAGAATTTCTTTTGGACATTTCATTATCTTGTTCCACCAAGAGTTTTGCAACTAACATTTGTGTAAGAACACCTCTTGACAAAGGATATTCCCTTTCAACCAGCATGTAGATATCCATTCCATCCTTTGTAGATACATGATGCACTCCACATGTATCATACAGTCTACATGTTACATCCTGAATATGTTTCTGAGACTTCCATAACTCATCATCAGCATCAGGTTTAAATAGTCTCTTCAACTCTACCCAGATCTCTATTTCTTTATCTTTTGTTGGTTCTGTTGAGTTGAACCTTTCTTGAACCAGATTCCATAGTTTAACTAAATAATCCCTGTCAAAAGTCTTTATGATATCTTTAAAAACCTGATATACCTCTGTATGATTACCAACCCGAATGATTTTCTAGTACATTCTTGAATCTTCAGTGTATACCTCCCAGTTAATGATTGGATATTTGGTTTGCAGGGATTCAATATTCATCCCTTCTTCTGGAACTATGATAATCAATTGCTGTAGCTCTTCTTGTGATAGCTCACCTGACTTTTGCTTCTTAGAACTTTGTTGACCAAGTTCTTCTTCTGCAACTCTTTTAGTACTTCCAGCTGCTATCTTATGAACTGTTCTGTCAACATCACTCTCCATTGGAGTAAAAGTGTTTACCCTTTTCATTGTTGCTTCAAACAAACTCTTGATCTCATCAAATGAATATCCTCTCAACTGCTGTAGTGTATAGCTTCCCATATGCTTGATATAGTTAGACATATAAGTTCTCTGTTGAACCTGTGTGGGTGGCTTGTTCCTCCTTTCTTCAGCTCTTTGTTGGGCAAAATGTCTCTTTCTCTGGTTGATAAGTTCTGCAAGCAGTTTTTCTTTTTTAGCTTTAGAGTATTTTTTTCTTTCTTCTACTTGTAACCTTTGTGCTAACTCTTCATCGGCTTCAATTCTAGCTTGTATGTCTTCCCATTCTTCAATATTAAAAGAGCTAGCTGCTTTATGTGCCCTGGAAATCCTCTGCCTCTCTTCTTCATCAAGTTGTTCTTATAATCACAGAGCTGATTCATAACCAAGTCTTTTTTGTTCTTGTTTCCTTTTTGTCTTGGTCATAGCTGATTCAAACTCTTCCATTATACCTTTACCTTATACTTAAAAACTTGCTGCACGTCACTTCTGATGTAACACTAAACTTTTCACACAGCAATATCATCAACCAGAAATCACCAGCAATTTTAACTTCAGGGCTGGCAGTACTAATTTCTGCACCAGTAGTAGTAACTGGTACATTAGTAGTGGTAAAATCTATACTAGCACTAGAAATACCCATCTGTACCAAAGTAATTCCCTCATCTTCATTAATTTGAGCAATTTTCCTCCCTTGTTTGGAAGGATCCTCTTGAGCCAAAATATCCGAATCTGAACCTTCTTCATCTGAGAGAACCAGTATGAGTTTTCTTCTTGAATTGCTGAGCTTATCCTTTTTCTCCAACTTCTTCACCTTCTTGATAAGCTTTGTAAAAGCAGCACCATAAACTTTCTTTGTCTGCATCAAGTCTGTCTCCAAAGCTACAACTATGTCTGATAATTTTTTAACCAAATCCATCAATTCATTGTGTTGCATTCTGCCCTCATTAATTCCAAGTGTGTGAACTCTTGGGAGAGGTGCATCATTTGGCATGGTAGGGGGTCTTAATCATGTTACCAACTGCCACTGGCATGCTATTTAAGCCAATGAAAGTAGTGACAGCCCCTCAATATCTGACATCCACACTTGTGGAAGCAGCCTCATCTGCTACATTAGTGTGAGGAGGAGAACTGGGCTGAGGAACCTCAGTTTCCTGTCTAATAGAACTCCTAAGTGTTGGTGAAAAAGAAGTGTTGTGAGGGTTGATGGAGCCTGTGAGTGAGGAATGGACTCAACATGGTACTGTTGATCCTTTACCCCCTGGAAAATTTGGGCCCTGAACAAGCATTGTTGAAACAAAGGAATGTCCCAACCTCCCACTATAACCCTTAGAAGAGCCGCTCCTCATAAATGCAAAAAAGTTTTATGTATGTGTAGAGAGCAATATAAGTTCTTTTATGAGGTAAGCACAGTCTCTTGTGCTTGTTCAAAAAGATTTGTATAAATCTTTGATACATTAAAAATTTAGACTTACTATCAAAAATTTTCACCATTCCATCAAAAAACAGTTTAGAAAAATTAAACCTCCTATTATTGGCCAAGCAAATAATAGCAGTTGCTATATTGCTACTGAATTGTTCCCAAACAGTTTTCTTAGAACTTAAACAATGAAAGATCGTATGGACAAAAATAAATAAAAAAAAATATATGAGATCTCCATTGAGGGGATACAGTGGTCCCTTTTGAAAGGTTAATTTTGTCCAGAATTTGGACAGCAGTACCCCATAAGATCAAGATGTTTTAAAAATTTTCATAGTAGCCAAAATTACTATACCAACAGAATCTATCTAGACATGAAGATGCCTCCTAATAGGTACCTCAGTAACAATCTTAATTTTCCCATCTATTGTAGCAATTATTTCCATTTCTCCATTATCAAGTGTACTTGCACTAGTAGTTTGCCAAAACTATTGAATAAGAGAAACATAAATAGTAGGATTTTCAGTAAGAGCATACTGAATGTGACTTGTATTGAGAAAATCCACTATTTGATGAAATCCTTCACTGCCCTCTGTTTTCTTTAAGTAAGTGGACCATAAATAGTGTGTGAGGTCACAAAACTCCAAATTCGCCATTGTTGATAAGGAAAAGAACGATTGAGGTCATGGTTAGGTTTTTTTTTTTTTTGTTTAATGAGAGTAGTGTGTTATTGAAAAGCAATCGAGATTATAAAAGTAAGGCACATGAAGGTTTTGATTGGACCGACTAATGGAATTGGAATGTTATCGTGAATAAATCATTATGAGTAAAATAGAAAGTTCAATAATTATCCAATTTAAGGAAACCTATAAGTGAAATAGTTGGCGGAAATATCTCAACGGCTATATTTAATTAAGAAAAATATGTTATTCCCAAACAGTACTAATGGTAGTCTAGCAGTGCTGAGTTTAGCCTAACAGTACTAAGTAAAGCCTATAAAGTACTAAGTAATGTCTAGCAGTACTAAGTAATGCCCAACAGTACTAAGTAATGCCCTAGCAGTACTAATTTTTTAGTTACTAGATCTAACCTCAATTTCGTTCCAAAAAGCATTTCCATCATCAATTTTTATTCTCAAAAGCTCTCTTTTTGTTTTTATTCACAATTTACACTCAATTCTTTTTCTCACTGATCACTCATGTTCTGTTTTATTCACACATCACTCTTCTCTATTTTTGAACTCACTACAATTCCATATATCTTTTTCCTCAACTTAAACACTTTTGACCCTGTTTTTTATGCAGACATCCTCTTCCTATTTTTTGAACTCACTACATCTCTCATTTCTTTTTCTCACTTAAACACTTTGTCTATTTTTATTGCACACATCTCTCTATCTGTTTTTGATTTCTCTCAATTAATTTCTAGCTTATTTTTCTCTCTTTTTGTTTTTGTTTTCTCCCAATGCTCACAGCGGTACTAATTATACTTACCTGTAGTAAGTTAGGCCAATGACACTAACTTGAATTTCATCATTAGCTGCTATTCCATTCCATTTTAAGCATCATTTGTGCATAATCTGCTGCATACTAACATAATTAACCTCCCCTCAATCAATACTTCAGAGATTAAGCATTCATATAGTTGCAATCAAATATTGAAATATGCCAACATCAAATGCTTTTGTGAGCAAATCTATAACATTCTAATCTGTGTGAATCTTTATCATCTAAATAAGCTTCTTCTCATTGGAATCTCTGATAAAATGATGTTTAATCTTAATGTGCTTAGTCTTTGAGTGAAACACTAGATTTTTAACTGTGCAGATGGTGCTTTCATTGTCAATGAAAATCTTGGTATTCATGAAATTATATCTATAATCTAGCATTTGATTTTGAATCCAGAGTACTTGTCCATAACAACTAGCAGTAGCTACATATTCTGCTTCAGTAGTAGAGTTGGCAACTATAGTTTGCTTCTTGCATTGCCATGAAATCAATCTGCTTCTAAGAAATTGACAACCTCCTGTTGTGGATTTCCTGTCTAAACTTGCACCAGCATAGTCACTGTCAGTATAATCTTCCAAATCAAATGGTGAGTCTAGGATACCAAAGGCCCAATTTAGGTTGACCTTTCAAGTATCTAAAGATCCTTTTCACAGCATAAAGATGTGAAACTTTAGGTGTGACTTAAAATCTTGCACAAGCACATACAACAAACATTATATCAGGCCTTGAAGATGTTAAATACATCAATGAGCCAATCATTGATCTATATAAGTAAACATCAACATCTTCATCATTTTCATCCTTCATCAAAGGCTTTGAAGTCTGCATAGGTGAACTTGCTGTCTTCACAGTTGAAAAACCAAACTTCTTCAAAATTTCATCCACATACTTATCTTGACTGATGAAAAATCAATCATCTTTCTGTGTTACTTGTAGTCCTAAGAAGAAAGTGGGCTCACCTATAAAACTCATCTGGAACTTCTTGTGCATTAATTTCTTAAACTCAGTGCATAACTCCTTTTTAGTAGATCCAAAAATGATATCATCAACATATACTTGAACTAGTAGAATATCACTTTTGACTCTTTTAATGAACAAAGTCTTATCTGTTTGACCTCTTTGAAATCTATTATCCAATAAATAGGTAGATAAAGTCTCATACCAAGCTCTAGGAGCTTGATGTAGACCATATAGTGCCTTTTCTACCTTATAAACTCTGTCATGGAACTCTAGATCTTCAAACCCTGGAGGTTGACAGACATAAACTTCCTCTTTAATCTTTCCATACAGAAATGCACTCTTCACATCCATCTGGTATACTGCAAAGTCTTTGAATAAGGCATAGGCTAAGAACAGCCTAATTGCTTCAATCCTAGCAACTAGAGCAAAAACCTCATCATAACAATTCCTCTTCATTTTAGTGTAAAACCCTAAATCAACATTCTCCTTGTTTCTAATAACAATACCTCTTTCATCTTTCTTGTTCATGTACACCCATTTAGTACCAATGGCTCTTTTTCCATGTGGTAAATCCACCAAGGTCCAAACCTATTATAACTTGAACTACAGAAGCTCTTCTTGTATAGCTTCTATCTAGCTTGGATATTTTAATGCTTGATTACCTTTTTGGGCTCTTATTGGGATAGGAAACAAGCAAACAGACAAGTATGAAGGTCTTCATGAGTTTTCTTTATAAACTAGCACTAATAAACCTTTTCATTTGTAGTCTTTGTCATTCTCCTTGTCTGTAACACAGACTATACATCAACAATCACATGATCAAGTGAATGATATTTATGAATTCTTGTATTTAGATTAGAAGGAACTGGATATGTGGTAGAAATGTTGCTCATATCCACCTCTATTTCATCACCAAAGAAATCAGCATGTGTGGCTTCAAGTGGAGCAGTAGTAACTGTTGGAATAACAGTATTAATATTTAGACTACTAGTATTAACATTTGTACTGGCTGTATTAATACTTGGCCCAACAATATTAAAGCTGTGAGTACTATTTTTAGTCTCTCTTAGGATCATCAAATCCACTTCTTTATTTACACCTTCCATCATCCATTCTTTCCAGCATCACTAGAAGGTTGTGGTTCATCATTACTAGCATTCTTTGAAGAAGAATCAAATAGTGAACCATCTTTCCACAGTGGCATAAAAATGTAGTCTTGGCTAGATCATGTCTCCTTGCTAGAATGACCTACACCAATACTTTATTTTATACCTACAAGATCATTAGAGTTTGTACATGCAACAACTGGCATATAATTCATTAATTTTGTTAAAACATCAATATCAAATAGCCACTTTGGTTATCACTACAATCAATAGCTTAAATCCTCCAAGAACCTAATATGCAAACTTTCTTCTAGTTTCTAGGTTCTAATGTTGTATACCCTAAAAGCCTTACTATTTAATGAGTATCCAACAAAGAATCCTTCAGTTAACTTTCCATCAAACTGTCCTAAATAATCTAAGGTGTTAAGAATGGTAACATGACACCCAAATGGTCTCATGAAGCTTATAGCAGGTGTTCTACCTCTAAACAGTTCATAAGAGGTCTTGTTATGAGGCTTAACTACTAATATCCTATTCTGCACATAGCAAGCAGTATTAAACTTGCACACTTAAAATTAGTAAGGAAACTTAGAGTCCGATAACATGGTTCTAGCAGCCTCAACTAGTGTCCTATTTCTCCTCTCAGCAACACCATTTTTTTGAGGAGTTCTAGCTACACTAAATTCCCTCTTAATGCCTTTCTATTCACAAACCTCACTCATAACTTTATTCTTGAACTCTAATCGATTGTCACATCTAATTATCTTTACTTTCTTATCAACTAGATTTTCTATCTTAGTTATAAAGCTCTTAAAAATGCCACTAGTTTCATCCTTAGTTGCTCAGAAAAGAAAACCCAATTAAATTTGCTATAATCATCAGTGACAACTAGACAATATTTCTTATTCATTAAGCTGCTCACAAAGGTTGGACCAAACAAGTCCATATGCAACATGAATAAAGGCTGAGTAATAAAATTATGAATCTTGGACTTACAAGAGGCATTGTGTTGCTTTCCCTTCAAGCAAGCGACACAAGTTTGGTCATTTTCAAAATGTTTTGAAGGTAAACCTCTCACAAGATTTTCCTTAACAAGTTTATTAATAGTTTTAAATTTTACATGACCTAGCCTCCTATGCCAAAGCATTGATTCATCAAGTGTGGCCTTTGCAACAAGACAAGTTAAACTCTCTCTAGGAACAATATTATTTATATCAACATTGTACATGTTGTTCTTTCTAGGAACTTTAAGTAAAACCTGACTTCCATTAGCTAACTTAAAGTCAGGAGACAAAACAAAACATCCAGTGTCAGTAAAAAGAACACTGTTCTTTTTGTCACACATCTGTGAAACACTAAAAAGGTTAAACTATAACTCCTTAACAAAGTACACATCCTCAAACTCAAGCTTACCAGTTTTAAGAGTTCTTTTACCAGTAATTTTCCCTCCTTTGGCTTCTCCACTAAAGGCAACATATCCTCCATAAAATTCCTTAAAGTCTGAGAGATAAGACATGCTCTCTGTCATGTGCCTTGAGCATCAATTGTCAACATAGCCTTGATCTTCTTTTTATGGATGACCCTTGATAACCTTAAAACTAACCTTTTTGTTTATATAAATTGTAATAAATATATAAGGATAATTTCAAAATTATAAATCAATTATAATATAGTATAGTAAGAATTCCAAGAGATTCAAATCAATTCCTTTAGACCAAAGGAAAATCAAAAATCCTCCGGGTCATTCTCTCAACGAGGTGCGAATTGAAAATCGAGAACGTTCGTGATCACGTTTTTGAATGGTTAAAGATTTTTGGAGTTGGTTTTCTAATTTCTACAATTAAAATTCAAAAACGATGAAAGAAAACCTAAAAACGAAAGCTAGAATGGATTTAAACCTAAAAACGAGAACGGGATTGAAAACCCGTTCTTTAAAAACCAAAATGAGAAATTTTAACCCTACGGATGCAAATTTAATTTTCCTAGATGCTAAATGATAAAAGAAAATTTTCTAAAATAGAATTATGTTTTTTTGACTTTTTAATAATTTTTAATGAATTAAAAGTAGTTTTGAAAAGAAAAAATGATTATAAATAATAAATGATTTTGGAAAATTCTGAAAAAAATACAAAAAAGTAGCTAAAAGTGTGCTGGATTCAAGAAAAATAAAAGGTTTGAAAAAGCTTTTAAAAATAAGCCAAAAATAAGCCAAACGTGGCTGAAAGCTTAAATGGAAAAACAAGTATAAAAGAAAAGTTGGTGCAAACTTGGACAGATGGTCCTGGTCTGGCACCGTGGTTAGTGTGTGTGATGTTAAGTATGTATGTGTGTTAAAGGGGAGGTCCATGGTTCGAATCCTTGGCCTCCCTTTTTGGAAAATGATTTTTTTTCTTTTTTTAAACTTAGAAATTATACAAAAATAAGCAACTTCAAAAAAGATAACTTTTTTGAAACTAAAAAATAAGCTGGAAAATAAGCAACTAAGGGTGACAGATTTGAATTTTTACACTAAAGAACAAATAGCTTAACTGTTTTGCTATTTTAAGCTCAAATAAGCAACAAAAGAAGAAAATAAGCTAAACATCTAAAGTCCTAATCCTAATAAGCACTAATGACTAAAACAAGCAAAGATAATAAGCTAAAACTGAGCTTATATGACAGATACACTTACAAGCATTTAAAACTTAATATTCTAAACTAAAAGGACAAATAAGCTAGTTATAAAGCAAACTAAGCTAAAACAAATAAATAACTATATCTAATAAGCAAGTATGAACAAAAATAAGAAAATGAGAACAAGCAGATAAGCTAAAAAGATCAAATAAGCAATGTAGCTAAAACAGGCAGTCAAACAGCCCAAAGGACCACTTTTGGGCTTATTTTTAAGCACCAAGATGGATCCTTATGGGAAAGTGGGCTATAATCTCTTAAAACTTGTCTAAATGGCTTTTAAAATCAGTAAAGAAAACAAAGTTTGAAAAACAAATAAGCCACTAAAAGGGCTTATGAAAAGTGCAGGGCAGACAACAAGCTTGGTTTATGGTTTTCTTTGAAAAACAAATGGGCTTATGCAGGCACAAAATAAGCTAGAAAAATAAGCTGAAAATTAAAAGATAAGTTAAAACAGATAAAGCTTGACACTAAAGGAGCTTATGCTCTTAAATTAAGCCGCTAAAAACAACTATGACTTATCTAAATTTTAAAATGAAAAAGGACTTTTTAAAGCAAAAATGCTTGACAGATTCTAGACAAAACAAAAGGAAGACTTAAAAGACACTTAGCTACTCTACTTTGACACTAAAAAGGACAACAAAGCAAGACTCAAAAGCTGGTTTAAGAATCCTTAACCAAATAAGCACTTATAAATTGTTTGTCACCACAGTTTAAAAGACACTTATAGGAAAAACTCAAAAACAATTATTTAGAACTAAAAACCTTTGAAAACATATTAAAAATAAGTAAAAAAAGGTTGTACAAGATTTCCAAGAGACCCAAAGTGTTTTCACACAAATTGACCTGTTTGATCCCTTATGCCAAACACCCTTTTAACTTTTCAAAGTGAATCTTTAAACTGATTTGCAAGGATTTAAGCTAAGAACTTTAAAGATAAATAACAAGCAAGTAAAGTTGAGCAAAAATAAGCAAAAAGAAACAACAAATAAGCAGTAATATAAGCAGATAAGAAATAAGCAGATAAGGGGGCAGATTTAACATTAAAACTTAAACAAAGGACAATTAAGCATTAAACAAGCATAAATAGCAACAAATAACAGTAATAAGCGATAAAAAGCAAGAATAAGCATAAAATAAGTAAATGAATAGTAAAATGCAAAAATTGGAAAAAATAGACTCATAATTATCCTTTGCTTTTGGCAAGAGTATAAGCTCTCAACAGCTTATAAACCAATCTTATAGCTTCCTAAGAAGCACTAAACCCATGGCCATCCAAGATTTACCATGCTCCTTGCTTTTCTTGGACAGATTTTTATGATTTTTTTGGATATTTGATATTTTTTTGGACAGAAAATGAAATAACCTTTCAAATAGGCTTTTAATGTCTTAAAAGCTTATAATAGAGCTTAACAAACAGTATTTAAAAAAACAAGTAATTTAAATGACAATAATTAAAGTAAAACTGTAAATTGCATAAAATTAAATGACAAGTAAGTTAAAGACAAAAATTAATTGACAATATATTAAAATGACAGAATTAAAATGGTACAAATTTAGGTTAATACAAACGAATGGACTTAATACTAAAATTTGACAAAAGAAAAATGAGCTACAAGAGTCCTATTTATGCTAAGGGTCTTCATACTTGGTCTTCTTGTGCTTCTTTACTAAGTGAGCTCAGGACTTGTGTTTCTTGTGTGAGGTAAAAGCCATAAAGCCATCCTGTCCATCCATTCATCTTGGAGCCCAAGGTCATAGATCTTAACCCTTGATTTTCCCTATCCAATGAAAACAAAGGGGATTGCCAAGGTGGCATGAACCCATGTGAAGTGGGGGTAAGGAAAGTGACAGGTTTGGAGGGAGGTGAATAGTAAACGAGGTGGGGGAAAGGGACAGGGATGATTAAACAGTGGTTGGGTTTGTAGTTGGCGGGAAAAATGGTTTAAAGGTTAACAGGGTACAAGTTTGGATAATTGGCAAATTAAGCCCTTGATTTTGTATCATGCTATTGCAATGGCAGTCCTTGTGGTGTAATACTTTAGGGGTTAGGCAAAAATAGCCCTCCAAAGTGTATGGTATCGTTGCAAATTAGTCCTTTTGGACTAACGGCAGTTAGTTATAAAAGGGTTATAGAGGCTAACACAGTTAAGTGCAAATGGGTTTATACTTGTGGTCTTGGACCGGTTTATGTTTAAAAAAGGAATTGGGCCTTTAATAGATAAAAGGCTTATAAGTCTTTGATATTAACCCATAATGGGCTGCCCCGGCCCATTAGATGGGTAAGGGTGGCCCATTAAGAATTTCTTCGGTTAAGGCTACGTCTTTGACTGTTGACTTTGACTTTGTCGAGGATTGACTTTGACTTTGACTTGGTTGACTTTTTGACTTTGGCTTGTCCACGCTTTTCCATTTTGTGCTCGGTTTTGTCGTTTTTGGCTTTGTTTTTCGTCCTTTTGTCGGATATCCGCTTCCTGCACAATATACGAAAAAACATACAAATACAATGTTTTTTTGGTACGCTTTTGGTCATTTAAGTCCGATTATTGTGGAAAATGGTATGTGTAATTAAGCACATACCAAAATCCCCCATACTAAACTATTGCGTGTCCTCACGTAATGTTATAAGTAAGCACTTAGAAAACTAAGACTCTTAATCCCCCTCGACAAATAACCTCAAAAAGTAGCTAAGTGTTCATCAAGGGGAATGAAAGAATCAATAGTTTAGAAAAGCCCCGTTTTAACCATTTTTAAATGTATTCACTTATTCCTACACATATTTTTGTTCTTTTCATTTTTCTCATTTTTTGTACTTTTCATATTAAGTAACTAACTAGAACGTTTGACTTTCGTTATTTTATAAATTTTAGGGATCATAGAACAAGATGCATTTCAATCCTAAAATGCCCCTAAAAACGATAAATTCATCGTTCCCGACTTTTCACTTATTCCAAACCAAGCTTAAAACGAAATCATCGTTAAGTATAAGTAAAGATGCTAACACTACTCATATTTGCAACTTGTGAACTTTTCACTCCCGATAATTATTATATATTAGGTGAATGTGCCATTTCGAATTTCAACCATGGATCAACGTTTTGCAAAAATCTATTCTTCACGTTCCACCCGAGAATAATGAGTTTGAAGGCGAGATCATCCTATGTAGCGACTTTCGTCTCGGAACATCCCAACCTTGCGGCTAAGTGACCATGATTTTGACACCCCACAGAGACTAGTATCGAGACTCACGGACCTTTGGTTTAAAAAACTCTTAGGTTTCCCGTATACACATAGCTTATTTAGAAAAACTTAAAATGAAATAGTCTTAGTTCAAAAACATATTTAAATTTAAGAAAAAGAGATTTTCCCTATATTTATTAATTCACGTTTACTACAATTAATACAATTATTCATTCTTAAAAAAATCCTCGACCTTTTAGAAGGCTGCAACATCGGTTGTGAGCCGGCAAGATGCAACAAACTTTTATCAGTCTCGGATTATTATTCTTACTATGGGCTTTTTTTAGAAGGTTGCAACATCGGTTGTGAGCCGGCAAGATGCAGCAAACTTTTATCAGCCCATAGTTTATAATTATTTTTCATTTTTTCCATTTTTTTCATTACACTTTATATTACCACGATATAGAGAAAATTTCGTTTTAGAAAATTTAAGTATAAATTTGAACTAAGACAAAAATGTTATTAACTACATCTCAAAAATTGTTGATTTAAGTTTAATTTTCAAAAATAGCACGTATTATTAGTCCGGTTAGAAGCTTATGGGAGAAAAAGCCACAAATTACCTTATGAGCTCTTAAGATTTCCAAATAATCCTTGTTTAGCATCCAAACTCGCACTTGACTCTATCTATTTTTCGTTTCCGAAAGATCCGCGTAACACTTAGTCTAAAAGTTTAAGGAAAAGCTAGAGTCAACACGTTGATCGAGTCACAATTGATTTTATTCTACCCAGTAGGAAAAGTCAAAATTTGTGACGGAACACTTATTTTATTTTTGAAATTTTAAATTTTTTCTTTTTTTGAAATTTTAGTGGTTCTAAAATAGGATTCCGCGCAAACAAACGATGTGGGCACAATCAAATCGATAGATCCCCCATACTAGAATTAAACATTGTCCTCAATGTTTTAAGAAGGGTCTCTACGTAAATTAGCATTTAGTTGTGTTGCT
Organism: Tanacetum coccineum; assembly: GCA_026074375.1. NCBI lineage: Eukaryota > Viridiplantae > Streptophyta > Magnoliopsida > Asterales > Asteraceae > Tanacetum > Tanacetum coccineum. Next base: position 14,655 of record BQNB010053609.1, read on the forward strand.
TAAAGAAACCTGTTAGTCGATAGATATTGGATATCGGATTCCCAAATGAGCTGAGGATGTGAACTTTTGATCGAAGGACAAACGGCGCACGAGAGCTCAAAAATCGAACAATCCTGGACATAAAACACAAAACACAAAACACAGAAAAGGAAAAAAAGCGAGCCTCCTCACACAACAAAAAAATACTTATTCATTACTACATAACTACCATACTACTACTACGATTATACTAGGATAAGCATGGGTTGCCACCCACGAAGCGCTTGTTTTAGGTCACTTAGCTTGACCCAATCCCCCATACTTGAGCTTGTCAAGGGGGATAGAAGTGGAGACACGGAACATCCAAAGCACGGATGTCCTCTCCATAAGAGCAAGGAAAAATCTCCATCGGGCTTTCAAGAATTTTAATGACTTTGAAAGCTTTAGGGCCCCGATGAGATAATTTCGGGAGAAGAGAAGTATGAACTCTTTTAGAAGTTAGAATCCCGGGGTTGAAAACTTTTTCCTCATTTTTGGACGAAAACGAGAGTAAAGCTCCGAGCCCGGGAACTTCTTTGTGGAAAGGAAGTTCATAAAGAGGAGGATTAAAATCCTCAAGAATTAAAGAAGCATTAGTGGTCTTCTTTACATTCTTTTCCGGTGTTGCAAGATTGGTGACTTCAAAGAGGTTTTCATGAATGAGTATACCCGGATTAAATACCTTGTCCTCGTTGTTGGTCGAAGACAAAGCATCAACCTCGGAAAAATCCTCATAGAAAACCGAGTCACACTCGGGAAAAGGAAGGAAATCACTTGATCTAGGAAGATCAAGTTCATCAATCAAGATTTTAGAATCTTTGATTTTCTCTTCCTTGGAGTAAAAAGGATCATCATAAGTATCATCATTAACGGTCTCAAGATCAAAAAGTTCATCATCATAATCATCCCATAATGGTGGGGATGAGTAATCAAGAGCATGTTCATCGGTGAACATCTCAGAAATGGTATCAACAAGATTGTCATCAAGAGAATTTTCATCAACCGAATCTTCGAGAATAGAATCCATTTCCTTGATAGGATCATGGTTAAGCAAATACTCTATTTCTCGAAGATCGGATTCGGCATCAAAGGGAAGATCATCATTTCCTGGTGGAAATGTGATGTGAGCGAGTTCATCGGCGAACTCCTCAAGAAAATAGTCGCTAGTCTCAGAAATCGGGAGACTAGGTGAAGAAGAAGTGGTACTGCCACTTAAAGAATTATGAAAAGGAGGGAGAGGAGATGAAGGATTACTATTTCCAGTGGAAATAAATCACTTACGAGATAAGCTTCAAATTCTTCCCAAATTAATTCACTTTCTTCGATGGAAGTAAGTGTGGGGGAAGAAGAAGAATACTTGGTCACGGGTTCTGAAATCAGAGTAGGATTGCCACTCAATGGATTATCATGATATGGAGGGAGATATTTGGTTTTATCAAGATTTAGCAAGTTCTCAATAATGTCTTCCTCCGGATCAAAGATATCATCATTAAGTCGGTATGAGAAGTGAGAGAAGAAGTGGGATTGCTACTTGGATGATTTGTTGCAAACAAATCATTAAGAATTTCCTCATGTGAAACATTGTAGACATTAATCATGTTGATTGATTCTTGATGAGGTTCGTTTGAATAGCTTGAAGTGTCATGACTCATATTTAAGATTAGTCTTTCATTACCGTCATGGAGAATCATTTCTTCTCCATGAACGTCAATCAAAGCACGAGCGGTCCGTAAGAAAGGTCTACCCAAGACGAGGGGGACATGAGGATCACTCTCATAATAAATAATGACAAAATCAGCGGGGAATGTGAACTTTCCATCCAGAACAAAGACATCTCTTGCAATTCCTTTCGGAGTGCAGATATCCCGGTTACCAAGTTCAAGAGTCATTTGGGTAGAAATAAGCTCGGGTAAACCTAACTTTTTCCACACTGAGAGTGGCATCAAGTTTATGCTAGCACCTAGATCGGCTAGGGCTTTGCATTTGAGCTCACTAAAACCACACGGAATGAGAAATTTCCCAGGGTCACCTAGTTTTTCGGGTAACTTCTTGAGGATAACCGTTAAGCAATTTTCATTAAGGGATGTGTTTGCCAATTCAATAAGTTTCTCCTTGTTTGAAAGGAGACTCTCAAGCATCTTTTGGTACTTAGGAATAAGAATCAAAGCATCGGCAAGAGAGATATTGATGTGAAGTTGTTTAAACATTTGCCAAAATTTGTGAATTTGGACTTCATCTTTCTCTTGCTGTTTTTCTTGGTTCATTCTTGATGGATAAGGGATATGAGGGTGACGAGGATCCCTTTGGTGAACCATATAATTTCTTTGAGAAGGAGGTTTAGCTTTTTGGACTTGAGGAGGTGGGATGTTAATGGTAAACTCACCATGTTCCAGGTTTGTTAAAGTCTCCTCTACATGTTTATCCTCCCCCGGATTAATGAATGGATGAGGTATTGGAATGGTAGGTCCATCAAGAACAAGACTACTTCGGGTGGTAATGGCTTTCAATTCACCCTTCAGGTTAGCAACGGTGTTGCTAGGGAGAGATCCCGTACCCGAGGTAGAAGCGGTGTTCATTTGAAAGAAACTAGCCATCATGTTCTTAAGCTCGTTTGTTTGGTTTGACATTGAAGTTTGAATCGAAGATTGCATTTCATTCCTTAACTCATTTTTCACATTGTTAATTTGAGTTTGCATGGCTTTCATATTAGCCTCATTTGTTTTCTTGAATTTTTCCAACTCATTTAAAGGAACACTTTGATTTTGTTGAATTGGAGCTTGATAATTTGCATTTTGATTGAAATTGTTTCCACGGTTATATCCTTGAGGTTGGCTAAAACAGTTTTGATTATTTTCCCTATTTTGTTGAACAAAACCCGGTGGTCTTGTTTGATTAACCACACCTGGAGGACGATAACCTGAATTACCCTGATTGTAATTACCCGCGGCTGCTGCAACGTATCCTTGAATATTATCCCGATATTCTGAGAAAATGTTGCCATCGGCGGCGAGACACTGATAATAAGGATGAGCACCACCGCAAGTAACACAAATCTCCTCAACAGCTTTTACGGAAGCTGGAGGTGGGGTAGCTTGAAATTGTTTTAGAATAGTCTTCATAGCGGTAGTCACAGCACTCGTCTGCTGATTTACTGCATGGGTAAGTTTGGCTATATCAGAAGAAGAAGAATTACCATCACTTGATTTCACTTGAGAAACAACCGATTTGTTTCGTGAATTGCGGACCTTGGATTTGTTTTCGATAATCGTCAACACATCTTGAGTACTTATTTCCAAAAGATTGCCACCAGCGGCAGAATTCAAGGAATCTTGGTCGGCCGGGTTCAAGGCATTGTAGAAAGTATCATGTTGGTTCAATTCGGTGAAACCATGATAAGGACAAGCACGAAGGAGATCTTTGTATCGGTCCCATGCCTCATGAAATGATTCATCAAACCATTGTTGAAAATTAGAAATTTCATTTCGAAGGTTTGTCGTTCTTGAGGGGGGAAAGAATTCGTTAATGAATTTGGACACAAGATCTTCCCAAGTGAGAATAGAACGAGGGGGCTCTTTTTCAAGCCAACGCCAGGCTGCCCTCGCAAGAGAGAAAGGAAAAAGCATAAGCTTAATCGTTGAATTAGGCACATCCTTGTATTTGATTGTGGAAGTTATTTTGTTGAACTAACGGACGTGGTCATAACGATTGTCTTTCTCAATTCTGAAGAATTAGTCCGAAGTCATCATATTAATGAGACTATGCTTGAGCTCGAAATGCTTAGCAAGAATTGGTGGAACCACGATTGCCTCCGCATAACCCTCGGTGGGTGCATGAAGTAATTCCGCCATAGTACGTTGATCGGCCATCGTAACTACGGGTGATTCTTCAAGAGAGAAAGGTTGTTTTGAACGTCTACGGTTACGACGTTTTGGGTTTGTGGTGGTTGGATTAGAAGAAGAATTGCCAACGAGATTAGAAGAAGAATGAGTGCGCATACACTAAAAAGATTAAAAGAAAAATATTTTTGGTTTTTCAATTTATTTCACAATTTATTTTAATGGACAAAACGAGATCGAATAACTTAAACCAATAATCGACAAGCTTCACGGTAGCTCTTTAAAAGAAAAATGCACAAAGCAGCGGAGGAGTAGGAAAGCGCAAAGCTATTAAAAACCTTTCTCCTTTAGGGTCGTAGTTCCTCGGAACAACCCTCCTTATACCCCTCTTAGAGTTTGTTAAAATCTTAAAGGTGAGCCGTACGTTGCTAGTGACACAAAGGCAAGTTTTGAATCTTTTGTTCAGGAACTTATTATGATAATGCTCAAGATGCAAGCATTATATTGATGATGATTTTTATTTCTTGATTAAGGACAATTTTTTATGTTTTTTTTATCTTATACTGATACTAATAAAAGAAAATGAAAAATATTTTTGTATTTTTGTATTTTTATAAATAAAAGAAAATATTCACAAACAGGAATGATAACTTCACGAGGGAAGGGTCTTCAAAAACTAATCTTCAAACGTATTCACGAAAAACGCACACACCTCCCCGGCAATGGCGCCAAAATTGATAACCTTAAAACTAACCTTTTTGTTTATATAAATTATAATAAATATATAAGGATAATTTCAAAATTATAATTCAATTATAATATAGTATAGTAAGAATTCCAAGAGATTCAAATCAATTCCTTTTGACCAAAGGAAAATAAAAAATCCCCCGGGTCGTTCTCACAACGAGGTGCGAATTAAAAATCGAGAACGTTCGTGATCACATTTTTGAATGGTTAAAAATTTTTGGAGTTGGTTTTCTAATTTCTACAATTAAAATGCAAAAACAATGAAAGAAAACATAAAAATGAAAGCTAGAACGGATTTAAACCAAAAAACGAGAACGGGATTGAAAACCCGTTCTTTAAAAAACCAAAATGAGAAATTTTAACCCTACGGATGCAAATTTAATTTTCCTAGATGCTAAATGACAAAAGAAAATTTTCTAAAAAAGAATTATGTTTTTTTGACTTTTTAATAATTTTTAATGAATTAAAAACAGTTTTGAAAAGAAAAAATGATTAAAAATAGTAAACTCAACGAAAAAAATCTGAAAAAATACAGAAAAGTACTTTGGAATGAGTAGAATCTATGAAAAATAAAATGGTGTTGCCAGCTTATTTGAATAAGCTGGGAAAAAGCCAAAAAGGCTTATAAGCTAAATGGGCTAAAAACAAGTATAAAAGAAAAGTTGGTGCAAACTAGGACAGATGGTCCTGGTCTGGCACTGTGGTTAGTGTGTGTGATGTTAAATATATATGTGTGTTAAAGGGGAGGTCCAGGGTTCGAATCCTTTGCCTCCCTTTTTGGAAAATGATTTTTTTTTCTTTTTTTTAAACTTATAAATTACCCAAAAATAAGCAACTTTAAAAAAGATAACTTTTTTTGAAACTCAAAAATAAGCTGGAAAATAAGTAACTAAGGGTGAAAGATTTGAATTTTTACACTAAAGGCCAAATGTATTAACTATTTTGCTATTTTGAGCTCAAATAAGCAACCAAAGAAGAAAATAAGCTAAACATCTAAAGTCCTAACCCTAATAAGGACTAATGACTAAAACAAGCAAAGATAATAAGCTAAAACTGAGCTTATATGACAGATACACTTACAAGCTTTTAAACTTAATATTCTAAACTAAAAGGACAAATAAGCTAGTGAAAAAGCAAACTAAGCTAAAACAAATAAGTAACTATATCTAATAAGCAAGTATGAACAAAAATAAGCAAATGAGAACAAGCAGATAAGCTAAAAAGATCAAATAAGCAATGTAGCTAAAACAAACAGTCAAACAGCCCAAAGGACCACTTTTGGGCTTCTTTTTAAGCACCAAGATGGATCCTTATGGGAAAGTGGGCTATAAGCTCTTAAAACTTGTCCAAAGGGCTTTTAAAATCAGTAAAGAAAACAAAGTTTGAAAAACAAATAAGCCACTAAAAGGGCTTATGAAAAGTGCAGGTCAGACAGCAAGCTTGGTTTATGGTTTTCTTTGAAAAACAAATGGGCTTATGCAGGCACAAAATAAGCTAGAAAAATAAGCTGAAAATTAAAAGATAAGTTAAAACAGATAAAGCTTGACACTAAAGGAGCTTATGCTCTTAAATTAAGCAGCTAAAAACAACTATGACTTATTTAAATTTTAAAATGAAAAAGGACTTTTTAAAGCAAAAATGCTTGACAAATTCTAGACAAAACAAAAGGAAGACTTAAAAGACACTTAGCTACTCTACTTTGACACTAAAAAGGACAACAAAGCAAGACTCAAAAGCTGGTTTAAAAATCCTTAACCAAATAAGCACTTATAATTTGTTTGTCACCACAAATTAAAAGACACTTATAGGAAAAACATAAAAATAATCATTTTGAACTAAAAACCTTTGAAAACATATTAAAAATAATTAAAAAAAGGTTGGACAAGATTTCCAAGAGACCCAAAGTGTTTTTCACACAAATTGACCTGTTTAACCCCTTATGCTAAACACCCTTTTAACATTTCAAAGTGAATCTTTAAACTGATTTGGAAGGATTTAAGCTAAGAACTTTAAAGATAAATAACAAGCAAGTAAAGTTGAGCAAAAATAAGCAAAAAGAAAACAAATATAATAGCCCAAGTAAAAAAAAAAAAAAAAATTTAAAGCAAAAGAATAAGCAGATAAAGGGGCAAATAAGGCAGATTTAACATTAAAACTTAAAAAAGGACAATTAAGCATTAAACAAGCATAAATAGCAACAAATAACAGCAATAACAATAAAAAGCAAGAATAAGCATAAAATAAGCAAATGAATAGTAAAATGCAAAAATTATAAAAAGTAGACTCACAATTGTCCTAGTGAGCTTTTGGCAAGAGTATAACTCTCAAAGCTGATAAACCAATACTATATCTGTTCCAAAAACACTAAACCCATGCCCTAATCACCAATATTTACTCAAGCAGCATGCTTTTTCTGGACAGATTTTTAACAATTTATTTGGATTTTTGATATTTTTTTTTTGGACAAAAAATAAATACTAAGTTTTCAAATAGGCTTTTTAATTGCTTAAAAACTTATAAAAGAGCTTACAAACAGTTTTAAAAAGACAAGTTAAGCTTAAATGACAATATTTAAAGAAAACATGTAAATGCTATAAAATTAAATGACAAGCTAATTTTAAAGAGACAGAAATAAAATTGACAATGTATAAATGACAAATTAAAATGGTACAAAATTATAGGTAAAAAAATACAAAACATAATGACTTAACACTAAAATTTGAAAAAAGAAAAATGAGCTACAAAAGTCCTATTTATGCTAAAAGGGTCCTTCATACTTTGTCTTACTTTGAGCTTTTAACTGATGTGAGCTGCAGGACTTGTTGGGTTCTTGTTAGTAAAGCCATAAAGCCATCCTGTCTATCCATTCATCTTGGAGTCCAAGGTCATAGATCTTAACCCTTGATTTGCCCTGTCTAATGAAAACAAAGGGGATTGCCAAGGTGGCATCAACCCATGTGAAGTAGGGGTGAGGAAAGTAACAGGTTTGGTAGGGGGTGAACAGTAAACGAGGTGGGGGAAAGGGAAAGGGATGGTTAAACAGTGGTGGGGTTTATAGTTGGCGGGAAAAATGGGTTAAGGGTTAACAGGGTACAAGTTTGGATAATTGGCAAATTAAGCCCTTGATTTTGTATCATGTTATTGCAATGGCAGTCCTTTTGGTGTAATACTTTAGAGGTTAGGCAGAAATGGCCCTCCAAAGTGTATGGTATCGTTGCAAAGTTAGTCCTTTTGGACTAACGTCAGTTAGTTATAAAAGGGTTATAGAGGCTAACACAGTTAAGTGCAAATGGGCTTATACTTGTGGTCTTGGGCCGGTTTATGTTTAAAAAAGGAATTGGGCCTTTAATAGATAAAAGGCTTATAAGTCTTTGATATTAACCCTTAATGGGCTGCCCCAGCCCATTAGATGGGTAAGGGTGACCCATTAAGAATTTCATACGTTTGAAGGCTTTGTTGTCGTTTGACTGTGGACTATAACAATGTTCGGGGATGATTTTGACTTTGACTTGGTGACTTGTTTACTTTAGGCTTTTCACAGCTTTTCAAACCGCTCGGTTTGTCATTTATTGCTTCAGATATTTTGTCCTTTTATCGGATATCTGTTTCCTGCACAATATAAGAGAAAACATACAAATACAATGTATTTTTGGTACGTTTTTGGTCATTTAAGTCCGGTTATTGTGGAAAATGGTATGTGTAATTAAGCACACACCAACCATGCACATAAAAATATGGAAATTAGTTTCCTTTGGGGACCCAAGCCATCACTGACTTGGATCTGCCTGGTGCATCAACATAATTATGTTTCTTGAAAGTAATTGATGCACTATTAAGTTTGGTAGGTCTTCAAACCTAACATGCTGAGGCCTTAACAACATTAACCTGATTTGACCTAACAGCATTAACTACTATTGAATTTCGCCTGGCAGTATTAACTGCTTTTGGCCTAGCAGTATAAAAACTTCCCTTAGTAGTATTAATTTTTTGGCTAAAATTTTTGTTAGTTAATGCTGCTTTTATTTGACCTCTTTATAGTTGATTGTGCTGATTTAGAAAAATGTGACATTGGTCTAGCACTATAAACTGTAGTTTTGGGATGAGCAGTATTAACAGGCCTAGCAGTATTAAGTGATCTTATGTCAGTTTTGATTAAAACTGCTCTTGGAACCATGTTCCTGTGAGCACTAGGGTGAGCCTTTTTAGCAGAATAATTGTAATTCACACTTGTATAATTATTCCCAGATACCACCCTTCCTCTTTGATGGTAATTGCAATCAGCCTGCACATGGTCAAAACTTCCCAGACAAAACAAGCTTTATTGTACATCACAAAGTCACTTCCTAGCTGTTGGGACTTCTAATTATTCTAGTTTTTTTGATTTCCCCTAGGACCTTGTGACTTGTACATCTTAGCATACTTAACTGGTTTCCTAATTGGTTTTTCTTGTTGTTTAGGTCTAACAAATTCTATCTTAGCAATAGTAGGAAAAATAGTTTTCTTCTCTAACTTATCATCTGACACCAACTTCTCAACCATTGGGGCATCAGGAGAATCCCTAACATCATTAGAAGTATCTTCACTAACATTCTTACTAGTCTTAGGTCCATAGCCTTCAAACTCAGGCTGTTGGAACTCTTCTAGACCAGAGTTGGAAAAATCAAGGTTTGGGGGTGAAAATAACCTTGTAGGAGGAGGTGGAACAACATTATAGCTTACAAACCCCAGACCCTTTCTACTTTTATCAGGTATCTGTCTCCCTATTAATTTGTCTTTACTATTAGAAGCATTATTAAAATTTTCAATTTTAAGTTGATTGATTTGTTTTTCCCGCTTAAGAGTTTCTAACTCACTTTTAAGCATGCCGAGTTCTGAGTCTTTATATGAGATATCTCTTTTAAGAACAAGTTGCTCATAAAAAATAACCTCATTCTTTTTTGTAAAAGACAAGTTGCTCTTTCACAGATGCTAACCCTCTTTTATAAGTAGCTAAATTGAACTCAAATTTGTTAAACTTTATTCTTAAATCATCAAGTTGAGTTTTAAGAGTTTTAAAGTTTTTTAGACAGGATTTTGAACAAGTTTTGTCATTATGTACCTCAGAGTCTGAAAAAGACATAAGAGCCATGTTTGTAGGACTATCATGTCTAACGCATTATAGCTCCAGCAAAAAAACCAGCTCCATGAATAGCCACCATGGATTTAGAAGAAATTTCTTCCACATTTATAGTCCTTCTAGAGCTGTCTTGATTCCTGTTCTTGCTATCTTGGTTCCTAGGTCCTCTGCATTCCCTTGCAAAGTGTCCCATCTTGTGATAGTTGAAACACTCTACCTTTGACTTGTCATATCCAGTTGTGTCACTCCCATTGATAGTGATCTTTCTACTAGTATTCTGGAAAAACCTTTTTGTCCTCATGCTCAGCAATGCTAACTGCCACTTCAAATCTATCTCTTCTATATCATCTTCATGGATTTGTTCAAGGTCCTCATATACAAGTTGAGACCCGTTTGGTTGACTAGCTAAAAATGCATAAACAGTGTCATCACTTAAGTTAGCATAACTAACTGAGTACTCAGCACATGGCTAACATGAGTGTTATAGTACGAACTCCTACGCAGTATTAACTTTATTAGTACTGTTAGGAGTTGACACAAAAGCCATGTTCTGAGAATTTGAGCTTGAGTTTGAGCTTGCAGTTCCTTTAACCTCTTGTTCAACAATCTTGAAATTATTGCAGAGATCATCAAAGCTCATTATGTCTAAATCAGGTTTATTCCTCTAGACCACCACATAAGTATTCCACCCAGAAGGCAGACTTCTTAAAAATTTCAAATTGAGATCTTCTTGTGAAATGTTTTCATCCAAGATAGCTAGCTGACTTACAATCTTCTGAAGCATGTAAAAAATAGAGTCATGAGAGTATGTTCTTGGAGTACTAAAGTTCTCATACATTTGCTTTAGAAGAGTCTTCTAAGTTTTCTTTGTGGCATCATTACCACCAAATCTTGTTTGTATAGGATCAAACAAAGTCTTAGCATCCTTGTACTGATTAAATGTCATTAGATGTTCATTAGGAAGTGCCACCAGTAACATACTTCTTGCCTTCACATCATTCTTCTTTTGAGCCTTTTCTTCAATAGTTATAGGACCTGGTATTAGTGAAGTTGAGGTACCATCAGCATTTGTTGTTGTTTGAGCTACTAGTTTGAACGAGTTTCCATTCTCTATGACATCCCATAGAGCATAGTCTTGTACTTGAAAGTATTGCTCAATCCTTAGCCTCCATATATCATATTCATATTGTTTGAGAATGAGAAACTTTGCAGTAGTTGTGATTTGTGCAATTTCTAGATCCATCTCTTCCTTGTGAGTAAATAGTTCTTCTTGTTAGTTTCTTCTAGTTCAAAGTTTTAGAACACAAGCTCTGATACCACTTGTTGATCCTAACTTAAGATCTATTCTTTAGCTTTTAAAGGTTAAGTTACTTCGGAATCCCAACTTAAGTATCCAAAACAATTTAAGAACAATTATATAACTGAAAAGCTCCAATATTATTATTATGAATAATACGAGTACTCTGTGTGGTACTAGGGTTTACAACCTTAAAGCTATGTATCAAAACATCTATGACTATTGTATATTTAAAACAGTAACCTAGGATCTCCTTTTATACACTAAGGAGTCCTTTACAAGATAACTACAAAGCTTCTATAAAGTTAAACTTTTACCTATCTTTCTAACTATATAGAATATACTCTGAATAAGTCGTTACAAATCTCTTGACATGTATTTATCTCTTCCGCGGTCTTTAATCTTCATGCAGCAGTCTTAAGTCCTTCAGCAGTATTAAGTTAAGACTCGCAGTACTAACTTTCTTTTAGCAATACTAACTAGTTAATACTGGCAGTTGTAACTTGAGCAGTACTAACTCTTTACTTGGCAGTACTAAGTATGAACACATTTAATTCCCAACAGTTATTATTATTACTGAGTTGTTATTAAGACTTTTTATAATGTTTTAAATACATAAAAATTGTCGTTAGATGATGTATCCAAAAGCATTAAAACTTTGTTTTTTGAAAAACTTCCACACAACAATTGACTTGTTTATAAAAATGATAACATTTGTTAGAAAATGAGTGTCTTTGAAAACTTTGTGAGGGATGGGGTGTTGAACACACAATTTTGAAAGATTTTGAATTGTCATTGAGAAATTCTTGAAAATTTTTGTTTAACTCTTTGAAAAACACATGTTACAAGACTTCTCTTCTAACTCTAAGGATAAGTGCACTGAAACGTATACTTTCCTTTTCTTGAGCTTAAAACTTCGAATGTCTTGTAAGAACAACTCAAGACCAAGAAAAGTTAATTTTCTCGTTGTTAGGATAAGTTACCTTTATAGATAAACTTTTCCTTATTTAAAGTTCGGGTTATGTACTAATTTGCACATAAGCCATAAAAAAAATTAGAAATGACATGTTTTGAAACTTTTGAACTCTTGCTCGAACTACATTTACATACCTGTGTCAATATTAATCGACATTTCTAGGTATGTAAATATTATCGATTCCAAGAGACATGTCGAGAAGATTATTTTGGTATTTTTGATTTTGTATTTGCTTTTTTTTGAAATTTTATATTTTTTGTATTTGGTTTTATAGGTTTTATATTTTTGTATTTTCTTTTTTCAAAAGTATTTACATATCGATGCTTGATGAAATATCAAGCAGAGTCATTTGCCAGAATCTCTAGTTCAGCTGGAGTCAAACATTTCATACCAATTCGTCTGATGAGTTACTGAAACCTATCTTCTGGTAAGGCTTTAGTAAACATGTCAGCTAATTGGTATTCAGATTTGACAAAATATAATTCAATTATACCACGTTCAACCTATTCCTTGATAAAGTGGTGGCGAGTATGGATGTGCTTGGTACGAGAGTGCTGCACGAGATTGCATGAGATTGCTATGGCTGACTGAAAGTTGCAGTACAACGGTATTTTGTTGTAGTTGAAGCCATAATCTTTAAGCTGTGTCCTTATCCACATTACTTGAGCATAACTTGCAGATAACGCCACATACTCTGCTTCTGTTGATGACATAGCAGTGCAGTCCCGCGTCTTTGACATCCAGCTGACTAACTTATCAGCTGGGAGTTATATTCCTCCAGACGTGCTTTTGCGAGTATCAATGCATCTGTCATGATCAACATCTGAAAATGCGGTTACTTTAAAGCCATAATCCTTTGGATATCAGAGTCCTATATTAATGGTACCCTTTAACTATCTAAAGATCCTTTTAACCTTTTTGAAGTGCTTTTCTATTGGTCTTGCTTGATAATGTGCACAGTAACATACTGCTTGCACTATGTCTGGTCTACTAGATGTCAAATACATGAGTGACCCAATCATACTACGGTATTTTGTATGGTCAATGGGTGTACCACTCAAGTCTGCATCTAGTTTAGGTTTAGTAGCCATTGGCGTACCAATGCTATCAAATTTATCCATACCATGTTTTTAAGTATTTCTAAAGCGTACTTGCCCTGATTAATTAAGATACCTCTTGGGGATGGGTGGATCTAAAGTCCTAAAAAGAATTTCATTTCCCCCATTAGACATCTCAAATCTACTGTGCATTAAGTTTTCAAATCTGTTAGAAAATTTTGGGTTTGTAGACCCAAAAATAATGTCATCGACGTAAATTTACATAAGTAGAATGTCCTCCCCATATCTTATCGTAAATAGAGTAGGGTCAATAGTACTTTTAGTAAAAGCTTTAAACATCAAGAAATTTAAGAGTTTATCATACCATGCTCTAGGAGCTTGCTTTAATCCGTATAGAGCTTTCCTTAGACGGTAAAATTTTCTGGATGATCAGGATCAACGAACCCATCTGGTTGTGCAACATAAACCTCCTCCTTTAGTGAACCGTTAAGAAAATCCGTTTTCACATCCATCTGGTAGATTGGAAAAGATTTGTGTGCAACGTAAGAGAAGAAAATCCAAGCAGCTTCTAAGCGAGCGACTGGAGCAAAAGATTCCTCAAAATTAATACCTTCTTCCTTTACATACCCCTTAGCTACAAGTCGTGCTTTATTGCGAATTACAGTTTGATCTTCATCCTTTTTGTTCTTCCATAATCACTTTAGCTTGATAACTTTCTTGCCAAATGGTTTGTCAACGAGTTCCTAGATGTGTAGTCTATCGAATTGATGAAGTTCATCCTGCATTGCCTCGATCCATGTGTAATCAGCCATTGCTTCCTTAATGTTTTTTGGTTTGGTAGTACTCACAGTGAGCGCGAACATACACATTTTAGGATCTGTTGGAAGTTGTCGTCTTGTTTGCATTGGCTTGGATGGATTTCCACAAACTTGTTATAGCTGGTGATCTTTAGTCCATTGGTGTTCAGATTGATGATATTGGTAGAATGTATACATATTTGAATTATCAACATTGCTGAGGAAGACTCAACAAGTTCTTGTATCGGAGTACATAATGGGTTGACAAATTCATATGGTTCAAAATGTGCATCTTCTGCTTGATTATCATTGTTTTCCTCAGCATGAACAGTTGTAGTTGGAGTTATTGGTTCTATTGTAGGGTGTATATTCGTTGTAGGTTGTGTGTCTTATTGTTGAGAATTATCAGAAGTAGAAGAAGAGTTGTTGACACTTGAAGTATCGGCAATGAAGAAATCATTGTACAAGGGGCCAAAAAGAAGATCCAACTCTTGTTGTGACGAAGCTGTTGTTTCTGCTGATGGAGAAACATTTTGTAGTTGTGCCACAGGGCCAGAGTTGTCATAGTCTAACGCCTTTTATCATTGGGGAATAAGGCCTGAAGTGTTATTATCAACAGACGTCTTAGTCATCTCTTTGATCTAATCAAACTTAATATGTAAGGATTCAACTATCAATCAGGTTCTCTTGCTGTGAACTCTATATCCCTTAGACTGAGTTGAGTATCCTACCAGAATGCACGGATCCCCTTTTTCTTTCATCTTGTTAAGATTTTCACCATGTCTAGTTAAGTAACAAGTGCAACCAAAGATGTGAAGGTGTCTAATTGAAGGTTTCCTATCATTAATGATGTAATATGCAGTCTTCTTATATGTTGGGATGATGATAGATCTATTTTAAGTATAACATGCAGTTGTTGTAGCTTCAGAACAAAAGAATAAAGGAAGTTTAGAAGCCGAAAGCATCGTACGACCAGCCTCAACAAGAGTACGGTTTTGTCTTTTGACAACACCATTCTGTTCAGGTGTTCCAGGAGTGGAAGTTTGATGCTCAATTCCTTCTTCTTTGAAATATGCAATGAGTGTCTTGTTTAAGAACTCTGTGCCTCTATCAGTACCAACCGTAATCACTTGGACTTGTAGATTGTGTTGAATCATCTTGAGAAAATCTTTTAGAACTTCGGGTGTTTCATCCTTGGATCTTAGGAATAGAGTCCAAGTATATTTGGAGTAGTCATCAACAATTACCAGAATGTATTTCTTCCCATTGATGCTTTCTACCCGCATAGGACCACATTATTCCATATGAAGAAAATTTAGTCGTACTTTTAAACATGGAACAACCTTTGTCTTGAATGAGCTCCTTTTTGCTTTACTTAGTTTACAAGAAGAACATAGTTGATCCTTGAAATATTTCTACTTAGGTAAACCAATCACGATATCCTTTTTTGAAATCAAGTTGATGTAGTTGAAGTTAAGATGAGAAAGTCTTCGATGCCATAACCATGTTTGAGTTGGTGAGGCTTTAGCCATTAAACAGATTGGAGTTAATGAAGTCGTTTCTTGAAGAGAAATTGTATATAGACCAGATCCATGATTACTAATTAGTAAATTATATCCCTGAATATCTCTACACTGGTACAAAAACTAGTATTGTTCACTCCAAAAATGTGTGACGATATACATATGGTCATACGTGTTTTTTTGGGTGTTTGTCACTAAAGATCGCGCCACTGTAGGTCACATATAGTCACGTTAAACATTATTAAACCTCGGTCCTTTAAACAACTACCACATCGGTATGTGAGCCGACCATGGTCCAGGAGTCTTATTTTGACCTCGGTAATCTCCTTGACCTTTTAGAACACTGGTACAAAAAGTGGTATTGGTCACTCCAAAAATGTGTGACGATATGCATTTAGTCACACACGTTTTTTTGTCACTAAAGGTCGCGCCACCATTTTTTTTTGGAACGGCAATTTGTGGCTACATGGCCCCTAGCCTAGAAGGCGTAGCAAGCCCACACAACTAGGTTGGGTCCACCGTAGGTCTCCTACGGTGACATTGTTGAGTTTGTGGCTATTTCCATTGAAAAAGAGTGACCAAAAC
Source organism: Tanacetum coccineum (assembly GCA_026074375.1). Classification (NCBI taxonomy): domain Eukaryota; kingdom Viridiplantae; phylum Streptophyta; class Magnoliopsida; order Asterales; family Asteraceae; genus Tanacetum; species Tanacetum coccineum. The sequence goes on from BQNB010053609.1 coordinate 30,608, forward strand.
CCGAATATGTGTGACAAATTAGGCACAAGTTTTGTTGGATTAATTAGTATTAGTGACCGTAAACACTTTATAGTCACACGAATGATTTTTGAGAGTAATCATTGTTCGTCCTTTGTCCACATAAATATATAATATATGTGACATTTGAGATGGTTTATTCAAGTATATGTCTATTTTGTGTGACTATTTCCCGTCCTGTGGCCACAAGAATATATAATAAATGTGACGTTTGTGATGATTTAGTCACACAACGGGTGTTTTTTTTGGAGTTAGTCACATACAATTTAAAAAAAAAGTGGCCAAAATTGTTAATAGTGTGACCATATGATTTTTAAAATCAAGTAAATGTGTATTTTATGTGACTATTGGTCATCCAATGGTCACATGAATTTTATGTTTGTGTGGCCTTTTGTAATATTTAGTCACACAAAGCATGTTTTTTTTAATTTAGTCACATACAAGTTAACCAAAAGTGTTAATAAGTGTGACCATATGTTGTTTAAAGTCAAGTGAATATGTATTTTGTGTGACTATTCTTCATCCAATGGTCACATGAATTTTTAGTTTGTGTGGCATTTTGTAATATTTAGTCACACATCAAATTAAACAAAGAGTGACCAATAATGTTGATAAGCGTGACCATATTATGTGAGTGCATCTTTTAGTCACATATAACAAATCAATAATTTGTGTCTATATATATATATATATATATATATATATATATATATATATAAAACAGATCAATTAAAAACAAAAAGCAATTTCAAATTGAATAAAAATCGAATGTATATAACTGAACCAAATATACAATTGTAATGTCGTACATAATCAAATTCTCGGCTAAACATAATCTATGTACATTTCTAAGTAGTTGCATAAAGGAATAGTTATTTGCTTTTTTCCTAAAAAAGATGCCAAGCTGCTATATGTCTCTCTTCTGTCAGCGGAGCTCGTCATCCTACACCAGTATCAACGATCACCATCACCATCCCTACAACCACAACACAATGTACTACACAAATACGCATACCTTAATAATAAAAATCGAAAGTACTGCAACAGCACAAACTTCTTTAACAGCACTAATATACTCGAATAGTATTAACATATATATAAGCAGTATTAACAAAGAACCAATAGCACTATTAACAAAGAACCAAGTGTTAATAAGTGTGAACATATATTGTTTATAAGTCAAGTGAATGTGTATTTTGTGTGGACTATTGTTCATCAATGGGCACATGTATTTTAAGTGTGTGGCGTGTTGTAATATGTAGTCACACAAAGCAGTTTTTTTATTAAATTCGTCACATACATGTTAACCAAAAGTGGGGCAAATGGTGTTAATAGTGTGACCATATGTTGTTTAAAGTCTAGTGTATGTGTATTTTTGTGACTATTCTTCATCCAATGGTACATGAATTTTTAGTGTGTGTGACATTTTGTAATATTTTAATTCACCACAAATTTAATACTAAGAGTGACACAATAATGTTGATAAGCGTGACTTATATATGTAGTGCATCTTTTGTCACATATAACAAATCAATAATTTGTGGTCATTATAATATATTTATATATTTATATTAGTAATAGAATAGATATATCTATATATATTTAATTTATATATATATATATTTAATAGATCAATTATAAAACAAAAAGCAAATTTCAAATGAAATAAAACTCGAGTAAAATAACTGTAACCAAGATAAATTTGTAATTCGTACATAATCAAATTTCAGTAAACACAATCTTTGAACATTTCTAAGTAGTTGCATAAAGGAATCGTTATTGCTTGTTTCTAAAAAAGATGCCAAGCTGTAATGTCCTCACTTCTGTCAGCGAAGCTCGTCATCCTCAACAGTATCAAGATCACCAGCACCATGCCTACAACCTCAACACTATGTACTTACCAAAAATACACGCATACCTTAAAAATAAAATCAAAGGTATGCAATTGCACAAACTTCTTTAAGACAACACTATATACTCGATCAGTATTATACATATATTATGCAGTATTAAATATATAAGAACAAATAGCAGTATTAATAAAGATCCAACAGCCATAATATTAAGCTGCATTAATTTCTTATTTTAATCTCAATAGCGTATTAACAAAGAACCAGCTGTATTAACAATGAACAACAACACATTATAACTGAACAGAGGTTTCAGTATTTATTGGCTTAGATGGAAGGTTAGGAAGTTGGAGTCTTTGGCGGGGAAATTATCTTTGTTTACTTTTGCCAAGTCATACAGTATTTTAACTATGCTAGCAAGCACTATTGAGCCTGGCATGTACTAACATTATAACAGTAGTAGTATTAACTTGCAGTATTAACTTGGCAGTATTTTTGTCTTTTTTTTTTTTTTTTTTCTTAATCTACTAACAATAAACAGTATTAAAATAGCCAGCAGATTAACTTCTAGTTGAGCTATATCAAGCCTCATCTCGACTCAGTTGGCAGGTCCGCTTATCAACATATAAAACCACTCTTTTTTTTCCTCGTAAATTCATTTTGGGAAACAGCAGATTGGCAAAAATAACTATAAAGCTTAATGTGGAAATGACCAAAAGGAGGAATAACGTACAATGCTTACATGTGTCCAATTCCATCTCGATGAGCAATTAGACCCTCCTTTGAGAATCCTGGTCTTGACTGCATTACATTGCGCAGAAACAATAAAAAAAACTCTATTTTATAATGCATAAGCTATTTTAGAGAAGTTTAGTAAAACATCCTAAGTTAATTAGATGTTTATCATGTTCTTATTAGGTTGAAATGTGTGTTTTAATGACATACATTAGAAACTGGTTTCCCAAAATGCATAAGCTGTATTTTTAAAAGCTTAGCCATACTCCCTTTTTAGTTAAGCAACTTTTGAGTTTTTCTAGTAATAGCTGTTTTCTATTCACCAAATTTTACCAATAGGTATGCATAATTAACGTAGTGTCATGATTATAATTTATTAATTAATGTTTATGATGGCACAAAAGGTTTGCAAGGCACTTAATCCACTTTTGAATCGCAGCTTTAGACACTGCTGAACTTTAATGTTTCATTTTTTTAGAAATATATAATTGTTTAAGGAAAAAACAAACCCTTGAGCACATGTTGTAAAAACTGTGAATGAAGTTACACCCTGAATGGCCCATAAACTTCAAAAACCATAGCCGGCATATGCATCTTGGTTTAACAACTTCGTATATAGAATGCGCCAGTCCTCGAAGCTGCAAAAAAATTGCATAATCAGACCACGGAAAGAGAGCAAAAAAAATCTAGTAGCACATCTAACATCTTACATTAATAGATCCATAAATCGGCGAAATCGTTTATTCCTTGCACTTATATGTCCTTTTCGTCCCTTTAGAGCTTCTTCACTTGGTTGTTTCTCCCATCTGTGGGAGTATGTTAAGCCAGAACCGTAACATCTTCTAAAGTATGATCCAACATATCATCTCAATTTATTTTGCCTTTAACGCACGACAAATTGAGCAACCGCATGGTATGAGTTAGGCTGCAAGAACCACCCATGTCAGCATTCGAATTGTTGCTACCAACTGCAACATGTGGAAAACAGTTAACACAAATGTATAGGAATAAATATCTCAGATAAACAAATGTAATTAAAAAAAACAGAAAATATACTAAAGTGTGCAGTATCAGTACTTCCACTTGTCTACGCATTAAGCATTCACGTCACTCTTTTCATCAACCTTTAGCATGTACGCAGAATCTACAAACAACATAATATAAATTAAATGCATTATTTATAATAAAGTGAAACATATTCATAACGTATGAATTATGATCATATAATTGATAAGGATATCCTGGCCTGCGATGTATCCATAAGAACCGGCAATGCCAGACATGCATTCTGAAGTCCCAAAATGCATAAACTTTGCAAGCCCAAAATCAACAACATGAGCTTCAAAATTGGAATCTAAAAGAGTGTTGTTGGATTTAACATCACGATGAAGGATTAGCGGCGAACAATGATGATGGAGTTACAAAGACCCTTTGCAGCTTCTAACAAAATATTATACCTTGTGTCCCAATGCAAATGACCCGCCTTTCTTACCATGAAGCATCTTTCCTAAACTGCCCTTAGGTATGTAATTGTAAACCAAAAGGTTTGTTTCATGGTTTGAGAAAAAACCCAATAACCTCACAATATGCCTATGTCGGATTCTACCTAGAGTCTGAATCTCAGCTTGAATCCATGGTCATGAGCAGAACCACGGCTCATGACAGCTGACTATTTGACGGCTCATGACAGCTGACTATTTGACTATTCAACAGAATTCCGACAACTTTTTTTGATCGCATGCATATGAAATCCAAGTTGAGCAAGAATGTCCATAAGCTCTCTAATCTGAAAATGTGTCAATATCTACTAAATTTCTTTCGGGGTATCCATACGTCATGTAAACAACTTACAAATTACCACCAATCCGCAACTACAATAAGTTGTCCACCACGCTCAGTAGTTTCTAATTCCATATAATTAGATACCATAGATCCAGCCCTACATCACACACACCCCTGTTATAATTTACATTCGTCTATAATCATCAATTTACATTCCACCTCAGTTTAAGCCAAGTCTACAAAAACTAAAAGAAATTTCTGATAATCTAAAACCGTTATCTGATTTTGGGAGGCTAAAAGCCTAAAACATCGGTTACACCATCATAGTTACTTTCATAGTTTGTTAGGAAAATATTGTTCATAATCACCAATGTTTCCCTCAAATATGCAAGTACATAGCTTAAGCTTCAAAAAATTTCTTTTTGAAGGACCATTGCAGTTAGAACCATTGCAGTTAGAACCCGTGGCCAAACATAATGAAAGAAGGAAAAATTAAACACCAAAAGGAGACAATAAGGATGTAGTTACATAATGTAAAAATAAATGAATACCTTCAGTGTGAACAGCCATGGAGCTTACAGCCTTATTGTACATAGGCTGAGAGATTGTAGCCTCACATTTCGTGCACAGAGCTGTGAGTATGTTTCAAAAACATCAGAGTCCTCACCATTGGTAACCATACTTTTAGCCCTTGTTTTAGCCCTGTTTTAGCTCCTGAACACCCCCCACCAATTCTAGCCCCTAAAACCATATGTTTCATCGGCCACCATTTCAGCACCCAAATGCACCGATTCCAGCCTTTGTTTTAGCACCCAAACCTACGCATTTTAGCCTCCCCTTTAGCCACCAAACGCACCCGTTTAAGTCCCATTTCAGCATCTAAATGCCCCATTTTAGCTCCCAAACCAGCCTATTTCGAATCCTATAACCCATACTCATTTGAGCCCACAAACCCACCCGTTTTGGATTCTGGATTCTGCATCAGTGTATAGATATATGTGTTTATATAAGCCAAAAAGTTTCAAAATAAGCCACAAAAAGTGATCTTATGAACCATAAGCCAAAAACTACATAAGCCATAAGCTTGCTATATAAAAGTAAGTGTGTGCAAATGGTTGCTATAAAAAGGTTCAGTAAGGAATGCAACTGATGTAAATGGTTCATGTGGTTTTCGACTTTTGGTTCATAAGCCATAAGCTTGCACACACTTAGTAACAACACTCGACGCAAGTTTGAATATAAACAAAAAAACTAAAATAAAAAACTTCAGTTTGGAATTCGTATAGACATCAAAACCAAATATGTGATGTCTAGTGGAGTTGTACCTGTTGGATACCCGCTAAAACAACATTCATCTTCTAGTTTCCACCAAATAGATTGGGCGTCACCGACAACAAACCTGATATGCTTTAGTCCAACAAAATACTCAAAATTAATAAAAATTAAGACTATATTGGATGAAAATTAGGGTTAGTTCCTACCTCACAATCAAAAATTCATGATTGAATTAATATTGAATAACAGGCAAAGATATTCAATCTTCGATCTTATGGTGTTGGATGTGAAATATTGGATAACAGGCAAGTCATACAGCTTTGATGGTTTTGGATGTGGAATATTGAATGGTTTTGGATGTGAAATATTGGATAACAGGCAAGTCATACAGATTGAGTCATAAATACTCACAATTCAATTCTTTGTACTGGATCTTTATATAGATAAAGATTACATTAACAAATGATTTGTAGTAATGAGTACCTACCGGTCACTTGAAACTAGTTTGAAATCGAGTGTTTGTAAATCGGCTCCATGTTTGAAATCTGGAATGAAGACGATGGGTTTTGATTTGGGAAAAAGAGGGCGGATCTGAGTGAGGGGTAATAATTTTGGGAAAAAGTTTCAATTTTTTTAGAAAAGATGGAGGGATAATTCATACGGCTTGTTAAATTTTAGAAGGGAAATCAAATTTTTTGAGTGAAATTATCAAAAGGTTTAATTTTTTGGTGAAAAATAGAGGCAAATAGAGGCGGCCAAGTGTTCAAGTGTGTGACATATATTTGTCACTTTTAAATGTATATTGTGACTAATGCTTCAAACTTACACTTCGGTTGTCACACATTTCAAATTCATATGTGGCTAAATATTCAGCAAAAAATAGCAGGCACTTTTAAATAATGTGTGACAAACTTGACTATATGATTTAGCCACATACACAATTACTTCATATGACCATATACGGATTTTGGTCACATTGTTCAAATGTGTGACATATATTTGTCACATATGTGTATATATATATATATAGTGTGATTAATGTTTCAAACTTATTTGTATCTGTCACACGTCCCAAATTATAAGTGACTAAATAATGAACAAAAAATTACCAGTTACCTCTAGTCACATAAATATTTAAATGTGTGACAATGAAATTCCGAAATGGTCACACAAAATAAGTTCAAGTGTGGCTGTTTATTTTATTCTAGTACATTTAGTCACATAAATATCTGACTGTGTGGTCGTTCAAAAAATAGCATGTGTGACGAAATCCCAGATTTGTACTAGTGTTGATGTGAATGATCTTGCTGGTGAAGAAGTATTTGTTACAGAACAAGGAGTTCCTAATAGTAAGAAAGATGATGCTGCTCAAGTTAATACTGCTATTACAACAGTTAGTACTGCCAGTACAATTCCAGTTAGTGTTGCTATAATAACTGAAGATGAAATAACTTTGGCTCAAGCACTGGCAGAATTGAAAAGTGTAAAACCTAAGGTTACTACTGCTACAATAGCAACTACTAAAGGAATTCTTCTTTAAGAGCCAAGTGAATCAATAACAATAACAACAACAACAACAATTCCTTTAAAGGACAAAGGTAAAGGTATAATGGTTAAAGAACCTTTGAAGATGAAGAAGAAAGATCAAATCAGCTTTGATGAACAAGAAGCTATAAGATTACAAGCTGAATTTGATGAGGAAGTGAGGCTTGCAAGGGAAAAAGATGAAGCCAATGTAGCTTTGATTGAAGAATAGAATGATATTCAAGCAAAGATTGATGCTAATTATCAAATGGCTAAACAAATGCAAGCAGAAGAATAAGAAGAGTTGAGTATTAAAGAGAAGTCAAAGTTGTTTGTACAACTCTTAGAAGCAAGAAAGAAACACTTTGCTGCATAAAGAGCAGAAGAAAAGAGGAACAGACCACCTACAAGAGCTCAACAAAGGAGTATTATGTGTACTTACCTGAAGAATATGGCAGGATGGAAGCCCAAAGACTTAAAGAACAAGTCCTTTGCCAATATTTAAGAATTATTTAACAAAGCTATGAAAAGGGTAAACACATTTGTAGATAAGGACACATAATTGGTTGAAGGTAGTGAAGTAAGAGCAGAAGGCAGTGAGACAAGAGAAGAAAGCAGTTCAAATAGAGCAGGAGATGAGCTAGAATAAGAGAAGGCAAAGAAGCAGAAGGTAGATGAGGATAAAGAAACAGCAGAGCTTCAAAGTCTGATGAAAGTCATTCCTGATGAAGAGGAAGTAGCAGTTGATGCTATACCTTTAGCTACTAAGCCTCCAAGCATTGTTGACTGGAAGATCCTTAAAGAAGGAAAGACCAGCTACTATTAAATTATAAGACCTGATGGAAGCTCAAAGAGGTACTCAGCTTTTATTCAGATGCTTAGAAGCTTTGACAGGGAAGATTTGGAAACTCTATGGAAATTAGTAAAAGCTAAGCATATGTATACAAGGTCAGAATAGGGCTATGAGAGAGTGTTATGGGGTGATCTAAAGATAATGTTTGAACATCATCTAGAAGATATAGTGTGGAGAAATTTATAAGGAAACAAAGTGTTGGTTTGGAAGCTATTTGATTCATGTGGAGTACACTTTGTGAGGTTTCAAAGTCTGCATGTCTTTATGTTGGTAGAGAAGAGATAACCCTTACACCTGCTACAATCACAGAGATGCTGAATAAGAAGCTGCAAGCTGATCATTGGAATGAAATGTGTTATCAGCTTCTTAAGCTCATCACAAAGAAACTCAAGAATCAATAAAGTGTTTAGAAGCATCCTCCTGGTGATTAATGAAGCTTTCTATGAAGAAACTTAAGATTTTGAAGAAAAATATCAAGTTTAGGGGAGGATTTTTAGGATTAAAAGACTTCTTAATGATCTTAGATTTACTGCTGCTAAGGTTTGTGTTACTAATGCTAAGCATAAATTAGTGTTGTTAGTAATCTTAATCAAATATATGCTAAGTAGTTAGTACTGCTAGTTTCTACTGCTAGTGTATATTACTACTACTAGTGTAACTTAGTACTGCTAGTGTATATTACTACTGCTAGTGTAACTTAGTACTGCTAGTGTATATTAGTACTGCTAGTTACTGTTGCTAGTATATGTTAGTACTGCTAAAGTAAAGTTAGTACTGCTAGTGAAGATTAAAGAAAATATTCTAAGTAGTTACTACTGCTTGTACACAGTTAATGTTGCTGGTGTATAAGTTACTACTGCTAGTGTTCAAAGTTAATGTTGCTGGTACAAAATTACAACTACTGAAAGATTACAATTACTGAAAGGATAAAGACTACTCAGAAATGATAAAGATTGCTTAAAGATCAAGATTACTTAGTTGATAAGGATTGTTATTTATAGAATTGATCTTTAAGAATATTCTAAGTTTTTGTAATATATTGTAAATCGACTAGGACTCCTTGGTGTATAAAAGGAGGTCCTAGGGCATAGAGTTTGATAGACAATAACACAAGTATCACAATCCAAAAATCTAGAAAGCTTTTGTTTTGATATCGTTATAGCTTCAAGGTTTTGTAACCCTAATACTAGTTAGAGTATTCACATTAATATATTGAAGCTTTGTTTGTTAATATGCGTGTTCATTAGAATTACTGTTCTATTGCATATTCTTCTTATTGATCAA